>JAJLWK010000009.1:0-60597 GCA_030570675.1 Myxozyma neglecta | reverse complement strand
GCTCTCGACGTTGAGATTCAGCAGAGAGCCGTTGAGTATTCAGCATTATTTGCGCATAATGAAATCAAGCGTGGTGTTTTGGAGAAGATGCCAGCAGCGGAGATCAAAGAGGAGAAAAAGTTACAAGTTGAGAAAAAGGCTGCAAAGAATGCGCCTGCACCTGCTGCGAAGGCTCAAACGGAAACAGACGTATGCTTTCCTTCTTTGATTTCCACAAATATTTGCTAACTATTCTAGATTTTACTTGACTTAATGGGTGGAGACGACGATGTGCAGCCGTCTCCTACAACAGCAGCCAAAGGGGATTTGCTTTCAATGGCAAGCGCAGGTGGATTTGCGCTACCACCTAACGGCAACACTAACGGTTCTACTCCTGCATCTGTACCGAAAGCCAACAATAACATTAATGACATTCTCGATCTTTTCAATACACCTTCGCAACCCGTCGCAAGTCCTTTGGTGACGAGTCCTCCTATTTCTGCTACACCTATAATGGCGAATACTGTACCTACTACTCCCGTTGGGATTTCTGCTAGCTCCCTACCCGTTTCAGCTCCTACTACACAGTCATACATTGCCTACGATAAAAATGGACTACAAGTTACACTTACACCGACACGGGATACAACTACCCCCGAAGGCGTAGTAAATATTCTTGCCAACTTTATAAATACAGGTGGTGTTTCGCTTTCGCAGATCAATTTTCAAGTTGCGGTACCTAAGCGACAGCAAGTTGAATTATGGCCAATTAGCAGCTCAGATATTGCTACTGGAAGCAACGCAACACAGGCATTGAGAGTTGTTGCTGGTAAGGGTGCTACTGTGAAGTTGAGATTGAGGATAAGTTTTGTCAAGGCAAGTGGGGAGAGTGTCGTTGATCAGGCTGACTTTAGTCAATTCCCAGAGAGTTTACTGGCTTGAAGAATTTGGTAACGATGAGGTTTAAAGTCAATCATGTCATTCTCCTTGTTACTTCAGTTTGTTTTTTTTCTTATTATTTTAGTTGTTGTGCATAGTGTCAATATAATTTTTGATGATCTCATATGTGCTAGTTTTCTAATTGAGGATTGATGTCGAAATTGAATAATCAGCGTGTGGACCATTTACGACATAAATCTACTCATAGACTTTGTGACGGTATCTAGTTGCAACATTAGCTCATAATCTTAATGCTTACAATTTGCGCAGAAGCTGCATAGTACTTTGTGTGCGCCATTATTGCTTTTTGCAGTTAGACGTGCAGGTTTGCATACCTGCTTGATTCGCGTACATACCGAACGAGTTATGAAGGTGCCGCAAAGGTGGCAAGATTCTTAGCGTATTTTTTATTTTTTTCAGCTGGAAGATTGGTCGCCGGTAGCGGAGCCGGTAGTTTTGTTCGGTGATTATCGGCATAGTTCAAAATTTGGCAGTAACATGATAAACTGTTTTATTAAATTTTCTTTATATGTTTGATCTTTTATTGAATTTTTTGAAAATAATGTATAATTAACATAAATCTCCGATTACACTTGTTTTTTTTTTCAAACAGAATCAATGGTTTCGCCGATTATCACAATAGTTCTACGTGTCTAAAAGTTTCTGAATATCTCCGAAAATGAAAACAGGCTTGGTGCAGTTTTGGTGCCAAACAGTTCAGAACACGTTCCGCTCGCCTCCGGAAAAAGCCCTAAAGCCAGTGAGAAAAAAGAACGAGAATTGCTCCCCGATTTTTTTGATTTCCGTCTCCGATCATAAGACATTAGACAAAATTCGATAAGCGATAAGAAAGTTTATTTGTGGTACTTTTTCACAGTGTTATGCTTGGAATCATCATTGAAGTTTAAAAAATGAACGATCACATTTTCGTTTTTATGTCGTCTTGGTAATGGTCGGTTATTTACCAGGGTTGTTTTGGTGAAGCGGCAGTAGTCATTTCGGATTTTGCGTCACGCGAGTCTAGAGAGCGAAGTTAGTTTTCGGACTGAATAGAAATTTCGCTTCCGCCAAAACCTAAGAGCCGCTGAAGTTATTGTCGGGTCTGCGATATATAATAAAATCTTGCTAAAAAACCTCGCGAGTCGTTTTATTTTTCTTTTCTATTTATGTTGGCAGTATGAAAATCTAATATGGTAGTATTATGGCCTGAAACCATGCGTTCGGTTCGGTTCGTCTTGTCGAATTTATGGCGTACGCAGGCTATTGAACTAGTAGGGTTTCTAGTAACTTTTCTTGTCAGTGACAAGTGGACACTGGAATTGATTTATGGAAATGTCATTTAAAAAGCTTGTGGCTATGATCAGGGATAATTTCTTTGTTCCAAATTGGCAGACAACACCTGAGTCAATTGGGAAGAGAATTTGGAAAAGTAGACCGCAAGCGTAAAGAAATCGAATCGAAGACTGGCGTCAATTTCACCTACACTAGTGATACTGACGAGAGCCGTGCGCTAGCGCTAATATGATTTAATAGGTTATGCTTAAAAGTGTGCAATGTATTAAAAGTGCTGTACTTTAAGTACATTTCGAGCATGCTCAAATTGGGGAAACTTGCTTTTCAGGTAACGTTTCGCTTCCCAAAAAATTGGATCAGTGCTTGAAAAAGAAATTTACAGCACGGACTTGTCTAGATTCGTTTATTAGTGCTTGGAAAAATAAAAATAAACTTAATGTGTCGTTTCATCACGATCTTGTATCAAGCAAAACTGAATGCGAGACGTGGACATAGGGCTGCTTCGACTTTAACGCTTACAAGACATACGTATCACATTTGGATATCTTATTAAGGATCAACCAGAACCGAGATAGAGTACTCGGTTTTTCGAAAAACATCAGTCGATAGCTGATCGGTTAATCAAATGAAGAAGAAGCCAACATGTGGATCTGATTCTCTAATCTGTCTTCTTTATCAATGCAAGTGTCAATAGTATGGCTTATGTCAATATGTCAATATGTCTACTATGATTGTAGAGTTTCCTATGACTTTGTCGATCGGTATAGCGACTTCAACTTTGTCATTCATATTAAAGCTGTTTAGAGCTAACTTTGCGAATATGCTCTGTATCATGGGCGTCTCTTTCTGTAGTAGTTCTCTAACTTGCGACATCACAAAGTGAACGCTTAATGACGCGATAAAGTAAAATAATGAAAAACAACTGTTTTCTGCTTGTAGTTCTTGATGCAGTCTTTTTCTGATAGAATGCATGCAATCTCAAATACACGAAAAAACATCTAGTTTGAATGTCGAGTAAATATACCAGAGCAAGAAAACTTCAATGCAGTAAGAAAAGCATGTTTATCGACCAACTACACACAAATTCGTACCGATAACTGTACAGTTCCTTTAGTTTGCTGCCACTACAGTGGGGCGAGCTCGTTGGACATAGATACCAAACTCTTTGAACCAATTGGTGATAAATAGTAATGATTTACCAGCCAAAATTTTACTTTTATTAAAATCTCATATGAAATGCAAATATACTAATCCATGCCCATCATAAACAAAAAACAAATAAAAAACAAAAATCGCCTATTCAACATTCAACATCCAGCAGCCATTATCAGCAACCTTATTATTATTATTTATATATATTATTTCAAATCAAAGAGTTCGCACGTCAAATAACATCGACACAGACTCTCCGTTATGAATGCGTCTGATTGCCTCACCAAAGATTTTGCTCACATCCAAGATCTCCAATTTATCGCCTAACCGAATTTTATTCTCAGTCTGCGGCGCAGAGTTTGTAGTGATGACTTTGTCAAGCGCCGATGCTTGGATTCGATCAATTGCGTCACCGGAAAAGATACAGTGCGTGATCAATGCAAATACTTTGGTGGCACCACGGTCCTTGAGAAGTTTAGCGGCTCGTGTGATCGTGTTTGAGGTATCGACTAAATCGTCGATTAAAAGCGCTACTCGGCCAGAAACGTCACCAACGAGCATCATGGCGGCATTGTGAGCCTTCTCCCTATCTGAAGATGAGCGCGTTGTCCGTCGTTCTTTGTGAATGAGAGCAAAGTCCATTTCAAGAGCGTCGGCAATGGCGGTAGCACGTTTGGCTCCACCAGCATCGGGAGAGACAATTACCGCTTCTTGGTAGTTTGGAATAGAGCTAACGATGTGGTGCTGTAAAATCGGCCGTCCGTAAAGATTGTCCACCGGAATATCAAAGAATCCTTGGAACTGGGGGTCGTGCAAGTCCATGGTGATAATATGGTCGGCACCAGCGCAGGTGAGTAGATCAGCAACAAGAGTACCAGATTGTGCTACCCATTCCTTATATCCGGTATTGATCTCAGACGTGTTTCCCTGCGGATGCCACGCACTATCCCGTACGCGGAGCTTTTTTTCGAATTCGCGGTCAAGAGCCAACGAACTTTTTTGCGGAGTCAGGAACGGGAATTCAGGCGCAGCATGTGAATGGTTCGTTGAGTGTGCTCGCGGCGAAGGCGGAACGCTTTCAAAAGTGTATTGATGCTCGCGACGGGGAGTTGTTGCACTCTTAGCCAAAGGTGCACCGTGCTTTGTGTAGGGCACATCGGGTTGACGAGAATAAGGGAACAAAGGCATCACGGCGGTGACCCGTCTCGCAGACGCAGTTTTGCAAGCCGAGATTGTAATCAAAAGCTCCATAAAATTGTCGTTAACATGTCCACAGCCAGACTGGATCACATATACGTCCTTCTCACGCACAGACTCGCGAATTGACACCGACGTCTCGCCATTGCTGAATTTCGACGTCTCAAGGCCTCCACGGGGAACTCCCAAGAAACTGCAAATTTTCTCCACAAGCTCCGGATGCGAGGAGCCGCCGAAAATGACCAGATTCCGCACCATGTCGGGTTGCAAGGTACTCTTGTTTACGTCCGGAATATTGAACAGACGGAAACTAAGAGAGGACAGAAAATTGGCGGAGGAAACCGAACGAAAAGTCGTGCAAAGAGCAAAGAGGATGTGCAAAAACTGTATTCCCAACTGTGATCTACGTGAGTTAATGATCACATGCGACTCACAATTAAGCTCAGAGGCTGTCAGAAACTGTCAAGCGCTCTCCGTACCCCGGACCCTGTAACCCTAAGATTGGGATAATTTGAAATTGGGGCAATTCTATTGTTTGTTATTGTATTGTGCTCTGTTAAACCTGCTGAGAGTAATTTGATTTTGCGAATGATATCTATGCGTATAAATTAACAGTAGGAGATCAAGAAATGGGCTTGAAACGAGAAGATTTGTTTTCAATGCACCTCAAATGCAAGGAATCTCTTTGTAAGCCTTGCTAGGTAAGAACTGGCCTTCGACCGTATTTACTGGCTTGTGAATACCTATGGCATTATCAAAGCAGCAAGAATCTAACTTACCTTGCAAGAGTTGTTAAAAAGTATAGCAGAGGTTAGATTGATGCTTTATACCACTGCAAACTCATAGACATTGTGTCGACGAGATATCCAACGAGCAGTAATCATAACGATGTATGCCTTTGAATGCAATGTTTCAGAAAAAAGCGATGTTGATGAATAATGATGATAGTTTCAATATTGAGAACATTGCAAACTCGTTTGTTTCGCTTTGTAGAATTCACTCATAAGCAGCTTATCTCAAACATGAAACTTTCGTTAGGATTGTTTTCACGTAGCCGAGCTGTTTTAATATCCTTACTGTTGTTATATTTATACCGTACTTAAATTATTCAATCTGAAAAACATTTGCATCTGTTAGATTATGCAGTTGTGGCAGCTATCGAAATGCGGGTTGTATTAAGCACCCTGGTCAGATCATAACTGTCTATTCCGTTTACGTTCTATAATATCTTAAAATTTGTTTAATGTCGAAAACATCCTTGCAATCTCAAACTACACATATTCCCGATATCAACAACTAAGATCCCTTGATTTCAAAAAATACCCCATATTAAAACCCCGCCAAATCACAAAGTCACCATACTGATATATACACTCCATATAGCCTGAAAGATAGAAGAAAATGCAATTCGAAAGTCAACTGGAATAAACCCAAGTGTGATATATGACACTATGGGCCAGAATTTTATAGAGTTAAACCACACCGTTGGAAGATCGCGCGCCACGATTGATAGTGCAAGAGCTGGTTTGCGGTCACGCAGTAGGGACATATAGAATAAGAAGACTGCGTTCGCGACATATGCAAACAAGGTCTCTGAAAGTACTGTTTTGACAAGAATGTTTGGATGAGAATATTTCAAATCGCGGATTGACCGTTTCTCGACATCGGTGGTCGTGGCAACTTGAGAAGGGAAAAACGAGTCTAGTAGTTGTTGCCAATAGATAAGGATTGGTGTAATGAAAATGCTCCATATAACAAACTGTGAGACTGGCAACGGATCCGGATTGAATGATTTCTACAGCTGTTAGCGTACTGGTGAGACTCTTGTAAGGGTCAGAACAAATACCTTGTCTCTGCGCGCAACCAGGTATTGCCCCAGAAGATTTGCAAAAAGCGCCATCACCGCGCCCTGGAACACTCTAAAAGAAACCGAAGCTCCTTGAGCACGCACAGCCTGTTTCTCTTGAGCCCCATTTGTTCGCGGACGCGAGGGGCGCAGAGTGCGGCCGATGAGCCTTCGAAGTCGAGCAAGGCCGAGCATTGCGTGCAGAGGGAGCAAATCCTGCGGCTCGCAATATTTCACTATGCCTACGGCGATGAAGTGACGTCGCCTGAGAAGTTCGTTCTGCAGTGCGCATCATGTTCTGCAGTGCGCATCATGTCTACTCAATAAACACTCTCAAGTACTGTCTGCTTGTCGTGTGAACATCTACAAATACTGCTCGCAGGTGACGAGCATTTAAGATCCAGAAATGTTTCGCACTCCGGAAAAAGCAGCGCATAAATAAACTACTAAACCCTTGTTTGTGCCTGTAAGCGGTGGTTTTCACGTGCGCTCCGGCCGGCCGCATAGAAGCCGTCCGGAGCAGCAACACGCGAGATTAAAAGGTTGCAGAAGGAAGCGGTTGCGGCTAGTACTTTGTGCTGCGTTTTTTTTCCTTGTTCTCCTTCTTTGCTTTGTTCGTACGTTTCCTTGTTAAGCGCAAGGTGTTCGGTTCAGCGCAAAAGAGTCAAGCAACGTGCTAAAGTGTGTGTCGATTCGAAGAGAAGTGACTCGACGCGCGGCTGCCCCCACCAAGATCCCCCACATATTCAGGCGACCGAGGAAGTATATCCGCGTCAGAAATATCAACATCATCGTCAGTTAGCAGCAGCAAGCGGTTAGCCAGCGGATCAAACCACACAAAACCAAAATGTCTTTTGCGCGAGTGTTTCGGCGGTCGCTTCTTGCGTCGTCGACGGTCGCTGCCGGTGCGTATTTGATCTCGACCACCGACATCGTACGCCCAGTCAGTGCTGCCAGTACATCCACCCACGATTTCCAGGTGCCAGCCCCACACGCTCTTCCTCCTTCGCGAGAGGAGATGCTCAAGCGTCTTCAGACCGAGGAGTTTGACTTACTTATCATTGGTGCTGGTGCCACTGGTGCCGGTGCTGCGCTTGATGCCGTCACGCGTGGATTGAAGGTCGCTCTTGTTGAGAGAGATGATTTCGCGTGCGGTACTTCTTCGCGTTCGACTAAGCTTGTCCACGGTGGAGTTCGTTATCTTGAGAAAGCTTTCTGGAACCTTGACTATGGTCAATACAAACTTGTCAAGGAGGCCCTTTCCGAGCGAGCAACTTTCTTGAAGATTGCTCCTCATCTTTCGTTTGCTCTTCCCATTATGATCCCGGTCTACACCTGGTGGCAGATCCCCTACTTTTATGCTGGTACTAAAATGTACGATCTTGTCGCTGGTAGCCAGAACATGTACTCGTCTTACTTTATGTTCCGCAAGTCGACCCTTGACACGTTCCCCATGCTTAAATCCGACAACTTGAAGGGTGCGCTTGTGTACTACGACGGATCGCACAATGATTCGCGTATGAACACTGCTATTGCACTTACCGCTATTGAGAAGGGTGCTGTTGTTGTGAACCACCTTGAGATTACCGAATTAGTGAAGAACAAGGAAGGACGTATCTCTGGAGCCGTTGGTCGTGACAACGACGGCGGATTTTACGACAAGATCTCAATCAAGGCTAAGGGAGTTGTCAACGCTACTGGACCATTCTCTGATGCTATCCGAAAACTTGACAGCCCTGTTACCTCTGATATCGTTATGCCTTCGTCAGGTGTGCACGTTGTTCTCCCCGATTTCTACTGCCCTAAGAACATTGGATTGATTGATCCTCAGACTTCCGACGGACGTGTTATTTTCCTTTTGCCATGGCAAGGAAATGTTATTGCTGGTACTACTGATGCTCCTACTGAGGTTCGCAAGGATCCTATTCCCACTGAGGAAGAAATTTCTTGGATTTTGAGCGAATTACAACACTACATGGCTCCTGATATGACTGTTCGACGAGAGGACGTTTTGGCTGCGTGGAGTGGAATCCGACCACTTGTTCGGGACCCACGTGCAAAGAACACCGAATCACTTGTTCGCAACCATTTGATTACTGTTTCTGACTCTGGATTGTTGACAGTTGCTGGTGGAAAATGGACTACTTACCGTGAGATGGCCGAAGACACTATCAACGAGTGCATCAAGACCTTTGACTTGAAGCCCACTGCACCATGCTCTACTAAGACTCAAATGCTCGTCGGTGGAGACAACTACCGCCCATTGATGTACACACACCTTGCACAAGAGTACGGCCTTGAGACCGAGGTCGCACAACATCTTGCCTCGAACTACGGTGACCGTGCATACGACGTTCTCGCGTTATGTTCAGACACTGGAGCCCGCTGGCCCGCCAAGGGTGTCCGGTTAGCAGCACACTACCCCTTCGTTGACGGTGAAGTGCGCTACGCAGTACGCAACGAATGCGCGCGCACAGTTCCTGACGTCATTTCACGGCGTATGCGTCTCGCTTTCTTGAACAGCAAAGCTGCTTTAGAGAGTTTACCTACAGTTGTTGACATCATGGCCAGCGAGCTGAACTGGTCTGAGGAACGGAAGAACCGTGAGTGGGAAAGCGCGGTCAGGTACCTGTTTTCCATGGGACTTCCTTCGGATAAGGTGTGGACTAGAGAGGAAGTTGAAGGTGGTGCATTGAAAGTTCTTGGGTAGATTCAAAAACTGACGTTTTCCTTTTTTGTGAATAGTATATTATTTTTTCTTTTGTATCATTTTATCTTTGTTCCTTCTTGGTTGTTGATAAGTGCAGTGTAAATCTAGTTGATCTAGATTGAGTAAAATCAATTAATTAAACGAAATTACAGTTAAAGGTTGATGCGAAAGATTTTGATGAGACCTAACCCGATGTTGTTTTAATTGTGCAGCGTGAAGAAAGAGTCCCTTGATAGAAGAACTTGGAACAGACATATTATAAGTTATTGCTTTATTTTTATAAACGAAGGTGTAGAATTTAAGTATAACAATGATGGCAGATTAATTTGTATTGGCATTTTATTGTACTTTTACTAAATTTCTGAAAGAAGAAAAGAAAGAGAAAAAACAGTAGTTATGCTAAGAAAATGTGAAATTATATACAATTAAAGTCGTACGAAAGAAAAAGAAAAAAATCGATGGGAGAATTTGTTTGATATAGTTTCGAAATTCGAGCGAATATACGAGTGGAATGAAGTTAAGTGTAGATGATGTTACAGGACTTTATTTCGTATTTGTGTGAATAGCGATGTATAAATAAACTGTGAACCATTAAATCCGAAAGAGCAAAACCGAATAAAGTAAAATAAAGCAAAGCGATTTGAGTCGTCTAGCAGCAGCAGCAGCAGCAGCAGCAAACAACGATCAACAAACAGCGTGAAAAAAAAACGTAAATTTTAACCTAGATTTTCGAATTCTATGAGACGAAACCGGAAAAAACAAAACAAAAAAAAAGTATAGAGTAGGTAACTCATGAGTCAATTCAGCCGACTCTAAATTAATTAAAACGCGCCAATCTCGGCAATTGTAACTTCAATTGATGTACATGTGAATTAAGCAACTATCGAGGGCATGCAAAGAAGCCGAGTTATTAAAAAAGTCTAAAACCGATGGGAAAGTTCATTCATTATGATGATAAACGAAAATATTCAAGACAAAAATCCCATATTATATTAAATACCCTCATTACAACAACTATCTTTCATATTATCCTCTTTTAACGGTTGTAAAAAATGATTAAAAAAAATACGTAAAAAAAGAAGAACTCCTTAAATTATGCAGTAACGACAGAAATAGCTATAACTTGCTCTTCTGCCCATGATCGATTACAAAGTGGCGACGAAGCCGGTGATTGCGCTTTTAACGAAGTAGAGCAACTTTCAGGTGTACTTGCAGCCGTTGTAACATAACTCGTCTCGTTATCGTCAAATTCGTCGTACTCGTCAAATTCACTTTCACTAAACTCGTCTTCTAACTCGCTATCTGATAATTCGTAATTTTCATACCGAAGGTTTTGCTCTTCTTCACATTCGTATACTTCTTCTTCTTCGTAAAGGTCCTCTGCGTATGAGGTCTTTTTGCTTTCACAGAGGGATACAGATTGTACAACTTGTGTGATTGCTGTGATGATCGGAGCACTTGGTCGTAAAAATTCGAGTAATTTTGCACATGCATTAAACTCAGCAATTGTGCTCTCAATTGCAGGTCCATTGAGATACGAATGCATACTGAATCCGAGCGAAAAGACCATTTCAACCTGAGCAAATGCTAGATCGGACCGCTCTAACGGCTCCTCATGATCTTCTGTCACAATGCTCGCGATAGCAGTGGAAAATTTAGATAATCGCTGTGCTTCATCGTCGAGGAACTTTGAAGAGATGTCTAGCGCACTGAGCAATGCAAGAATCTGAGCTCGCCGTCTAGAACACTCTAAAGTCTTTCGAATACACGCATAAAAGCGATCTATCAACTTATATTAGTATCCCAATCGCTAGTAGACGATATCAAAGAAAACAGGAAACGTACGACTCAAGTGTGAAAGAAGGCACGCGCCGCCGGCAATGACGTAGGTAGGCAATGCAAGAACCTCGAGAATGGCGGCAATGCGTTTTTGATCTATTCCAGCACGATCTCGAAACTGAGTGGAAATATGCATAGCGCTGCCTTCAAGGATCGCGGAGGGTTCGAGTGTGGGTAGTGAGGGAGCGGAGGCTTGCTGGCGTAGCGTACGACGCGTGGAAGGTTTCAAGGGAGACAGAGACCGAGACGACGAGCGCCGAAGACAGCAATCAGAAACCATTGCGGAGAATATAAAACGATTGACTTGATTTAGGATCAATTGAATGATCCTGAAATGTAGAGAAGAAGAGTGGGCGAGCGAGCGACGGGGTGAGTGGTAGAAAGGGCAAGATTAAGGGGTTGAGTTGGGTGAAAGAATGCTGGAACAAAAGAATGAAACGCGTCGCCGCAGGCCCGCGTGTTCCGAAGTGCAAACCTAGCCGATGACCAAACTCGGCAACAGTAAACTCAGCAGCGACGAAGAAGCTGAAGCTGAAGACGGGGCAAATGATGTACAAAACACAGAAGCAGAATATCGACTTTGCAATCGAAAAGATGGGAAAAGGCCGAAACAGAAACAAATGGCCGAGCAACTCTCTGCTTTAAATAGAACGCAGCGATGAGAGACGTACGCTATATAAAAGAAAAAGAGAAGCGCGCCGCTTGTCCCGAATCGGCGTCAGCCTCGACCAGCCTTTCTCCAGATTAATCCATCCCAGCCTCCCCTTTTTTCATTCTTTTCAACGTCTTCTTTTAGTCTGACCGCAAAAGAGAAGAAAAAGAAAAAGGCCTGAAATTGCAGCGCGACCCAGCCACGTTTGCGTCAGCGCGCGTCGCATTTCCCAGCCACAAAGTTCAGCCCTTTTTTCTTTTTCTGCTCACTGCCTTTGTCCGTGCGCAGCCGCACAGACTTCTTTTTGATTATTCCAGCCTTGGTTTTCCTTTTTGGAAGGAAGAAGCCTCTGCCTTTTTCTTTCGACTTCCCCCTTTTCTTCCCGCCGTCGTCCCAAAATGCGGTGCTCAGCCCCGAAATAAAATCACACTAAACACCAATCCAGAACAAAATAAACAATAAACAAATAAATACACAAAGACCCAGAGAAAGAAGAAAATTACGCGCCGCAAACGATGCGAGCGACTAGTTTTTCACCCGCAACATCCAAGATCGCCCGCTGTTTCTCGCTCACAAACTCACCTCGCGAGCCGTGAAACCGCACCTGGAGTCGCATTCCGCCGCCGCCGCCAGCGCCTTCCGCACTCACGATCTCTCCCGTGCGCTCAAACCCGCTGTAGACAGCCACCGCCATTCCCGGCAGCTCGATGGCCGACGTCTTCGTCTTCATTCCAGCCGCGAGCTCCAGCTCGAGCACGACGCCGCGCGCTCCGTCGTGGCCCATTTCCCGCACAACAGACATGTGCCGCTGCACGCGCACACCGCTCTCCAGCAGCGCTGTCGTAGTCGCCATTCCAACGATTTCTATCCCGATACTGCCCATCTCGCCTGCTCGTAGCCGCAAGCACGGAATCCGCAGTTTCTGCATACTCCGCACCACGATCCGCGTGCGTTTGCGGCTGCGGCTGCGTACGCCCCTGCAGCAGCCGCTCCCGTGAATGCCGCCATCTTCGCATGTGCAGGAATCATCCATTATCTGGCCCGCAAATCCAAGGCTGTACGTTCGGCCAACATGCAGCGCACCGCTTCGGACGACTCCTGTCAAGATTCTTCCGCTGTCGTACACTGACGTCACAAAGAAATTAGGCTGCTCATCTTCCTGCTCATGAGCTTCTGCTTCTATCGTACTTGTTTTCACGTCTGCGCTGCTGTCTAAAGACACTGAAGCCCGTCTTGCAGCATCTATACTAGTAGTACAATCGCAGCTGCTCGTGTGGTGAATTAAGTGGTCATACGCAATTTCGTACGTCGCCATCGCCATCTCCTCCTCATCTGCTAATTCCTCCGCATCTTGCGGCGTGTCTAATCCTGTCTTAGCATTTTCAACTGTTTCCAGAAACTCATGTAGAAACGATATCCCTGTCCCGGATACTGCCGAGACCAAAAACACCGGAACGCAACATTCATTCGCCGCACTCTCAACCGCAATCTCGGCGCTATTAACCATTTTCCCAAACAACCTACTCCCATCTAGTACCTCATCATCCCGTGCTATGTTCTCGCCTTGCTGTGTTCGCCTAAATGTGGCTATCCTCACCAAAATCTCATGTAACGTAATCTTCAATTGCTCGGCATTTGTGATTGTATCGCATTTCGTCAATAATACAGCAACGCGCCCAGTCGTTCGTAGAGCCAAATCAAGATACTCTATCCACCTAGAACTGGCACTGCCGCAAGCGACCGTCACCACCGTCACGTCTGGATTGTAAAGCGCAAGACTTCGACATATCAGCCCCATCTTCGCGGGTGCACCAGGGGTATCAAACGCCATGATAACTCTTTGCGAAGACGCGACTATTTCCTCATATGTGTATTTGTTAGCATAGTTTGACAAAACGAGAGTTCTGTCGTCGGTAAGGGTATCAAATGATGTAATACCATCATCGTCATCGCCGAATACGCTACTACTGTTGCTAACTGATTCAGCGCTTGACATCGAGATTCTCGGAGTAGTAAAGCATGACACATGATTATATCCAAAGACGTCAATACATATACTTGATGTCTTTCCAGACGCAAGCTCATGTCTATGCTTCAATATCTTCATCCGAGCTTTGCCGCGCCCATTATCAAAAGTATCATAACAGATTTTTCCCAATAATGAAGATTTTCCAGTATTTGACGCACCAACGAAAAACACTCGTAAAACATCCTTTTCAGGCGCGGTTTTAAAAACATGCACTTCAACAACACGTCTTCGCGTCCGTACAGCTGTACACGCGTCACTGATCACCGCCTCTGACGCATAAACCGGAATAACGCGCACAACTTTAAACCACGCTCTAACAGCACTAGCCATCCTTCTCAACGTATTCAAAGACGCATAAATCTCGCCATCAAGTAAGCCCACCAACGTTCCATCATCCGCGACTCCTATTTCATAAATCGCTTGACCTTGGCCTTGCGTTAACCGCCACTGAAGTTGCGTCGTGAGTTGTGCGAGTCGTGATCGATGCGGATTGATCATGTGTAATTTATACTCTATCGCACCGTGTCTGTCTGATTCTGGTGCTATTCCATCTGCAAATGTCGTTGGCTGCGGTGAGGCGGAGGCGGATAGAAATGGAGAAAGAAGTGACGCTGGTGCGTCTTTATATGTAAATACATCCCCCATCGTCAAGGAAAGTTCGGGTCTTTCCAGTCAATACTTGATTCAAAGAATAACCAAATATAATCAAACAAACCTTCACCTAAAAAACTATCAAGTAGTAAATAGCCCGTAAACATGCATGTGACTGCTCTTTCGATATATATCGATATATTTATAAATTTCCCCGCAGTGTGAAGCGACAAGCTCCGAACGGTTATGAGCAATTCGCGATGAGATGAGCTGTCGCACAGTGTCATAAACCCCAACACGTGATCTCTACTCCGATAGTAATAATTTCTCAGGGGCTTTTTCCGAGCTAGAAAAAGAGTATTACAAGTGCTGTATAGACCTTGATCTGGTCTATTATAGAACCTGCGAATAATGCGTGAAGAATTTGAAGAAGAAGTTTTTTCAATTAATACTATCTACGAAGAATGTATGACTCAACAGGCTGCGAGTATCTACGTCGTGCGACCGCCGTCGCATCCCGAACTTTCTTTCCAACTCTCATTCCCAGACGCTTACCCCGCGTCATCTCCTCCTCATTTACTCTCATTCGAATGTGTTCCGGAGGATTTAGAGTCATTTGTATATCTTCTCGACAACGATGCATCCAAATCAGGGAATCCGGACGAGCAAGCGCGGATACCAGCAGACATATCGGTATTCAACGATCTTCTACGCGCATGCTATCATCCCGGCGAAGTGTGCGTCTTCAATTTTCTGGACGAAATTAGCGAGCGAGTGGTTGTTGACATCTCTTTATATCAACAGAGAAAACGACTAGCGGAGGATTATTTACATGCACTTAATAATGGTGGCTACTCCAGCGGCGAAGACGGTGAACAGGACCTTGATTGGGGAATTTCCGATCCTATCGTCGATCGTAAATCAACATTCGTCGGTCGTGCTATTGAGGTTCATTCAGTTGAAGAGGCGAAAGCAAAATTAGCAGTACTTAAAACAAATAAAAAGATTCAAAAAGCCTCTCATAATATGACAGCATGGAGAATTAAACCTGCAAATGGTGTTGCTACAATTCAAGGTGCGATGTTTATTAGGTCTGGAGAGTTAAATTGACTGTTGTAGACTGTGATGATGATGGAGAATCAGCCGCTGGCGGAAGGTATGCTATATTGGTTTTTTCACTATTATTTCTGCTAACTGTGGTTATGACAGATTACTACATTTACTTACAGTAAGCTTTCCGTGCCATTTTTCTTTAATTACCTTCTAACATTCTTCTAGCTTATGGTACGCATACTTTAATATTAAAAGCTACGATTAACATTTAGGATCAATGGAACGTTATGGTTGTCGTCTCACGCTGGTTCGGAGGTACCCACATAGGTCCAGATCGGTAAGTGCATCAGTGTCACTACTTATCTCAATACCTTTTAACAAAAGAATCTATCTAGATTCAAACACATAAACAACGCCGCAAGAGATGCTCTTGTTAATGGAGGTTTCGTAGACGATGCTCCTGAAAAGGATAGTAAAAAGAAGGGCGCTAGCAAGTCAAAGAAAAAGTGAGTTTTGACGCACTCTGTATTATGCATACAGTTGGTTTTCATTGTTTTGGCATAAATTTTGGCGTTTCAAAAATTTAATTATAATTGCATATGCTTGCTTGGGTATTTGTTATTCCTCTATTGTACACTTTACATTCCATAAAATACACTTTTCAGTTTTAATCCACCTTACCGTTTCGGTTTTTTGGATTTGGTAATCAAAGCCTCTCCTGATGATCGCTTTTTTCCAGTTCGTACTGCTTTACCACCACCACCTCCTCCTCCTCCGCCTGAGCCTGAGATTCCTTGATTTCGTCTAGCGGATTTCATCATTCTTTCTTCTTCACGCGCCGTTTGTTCTTTCCTTCGATTAATTTCTTCCTCATCTAAATTTTCGTTTTCGGATTCTTCAGAAGACGATTCTTCTCTTAAAGCATCGAATTTCTATTTTCATATTAATCTTTTTCTCCGTTCATCATCTTTATTGAAAAGATTGTTTACTTACTGTATTAAACTTGCCCCAACTCCTGCGTCCATTTCCACTCCCACTTTCCTCTTCCGCACCCGCATTAGCGGAATCAATAGCCTGAAACCCAATTCCTGATATTATTTTAACTTTATGGTTTCCAATCGTGATCTGTGTCGGCTCGTTTGCAGTCGTTGAGTCACTATTTGGTGTCCCTGATAATGTCCATCGTGATGCATCGTCTACTCGTTGTTGCTCTTTTTCAGCTTCTAATAATTGCTCCTTTGAAGCGGCTTGTCTCATAAACTGCGTGACGTTAGCTTTTGTTAAATATTATTGATACATGATTCATTATACCTTCATTGTCAGGACTTTAGACGAAAGACTTCTATCAGGAGCCGGTGATGGCGTCGCAGGTTTCGCGGCCTCCGTCATTTTTAATCCTTTTTTACTCGACATCTTGTACGTTTTGTGTGTCCTGTGTAGTAACTTTGCCACAAACCAAGCTGTCGCTTTTTAAAAATATACATGAAACTCCTGAGACTTGGTGCGCACAAGTTTGGGTAAAAAAATTAAAGTTCAAAAGTTAACGGTTTAAAGTTTTGGAGGTTGGGAGTTTTTCGAGATTTTAAACTTTCTGGCAAAAAAATTATTTTGAATAGTTATTTTAACTTGTCCGTTTACTTTTCTTGAATATTTCGATCTGTTAATTTTGGAATATAGGAGAACATGAAAACTGAATTTAAGGTATGCTATTTAAATGAGAAATTGTTAAATTGTTAAATTGAGGTTTGAGTGGCTGATTTGGATAGTTTTCAAATCTTCTGGGTACTGTCTACAGGCAAGGTAACCTCGTATTCACACCTGATGGAACAAGTATTTTGAGTCCAGTTGGAAACAGAGTCAGTTGTTTTGACTTAGTAAAGTATGTTATTATTATATTGAGTTAGCTGTGTAAAATGCAAGTTCTAACGTGTTGATAGTAACAAATCATTCACGTTTTCATACGAACATCGCAAGAATATTGCTAGAATTGCATTAAACCCTCAAGCTACATTATTACTCTCAGTTGACGAAGATGGTCGTGGTATTCTCGTAAATTACGTCCGACGAACTGTTTTGCATCATTTCAATTTTAAGGATCGAGTGGCTGATCTTCAATTCTCTCCCGACGGTCGATACATTTCAGTGACTACGCTTACACACATTCAGCTTTGGCGCACGCCCGATTTCAAAGAAGACAGACAATTTGCGCCATTTGTCAGACACAGAATATATACCGGTCACCATGCTGATATCACTTCGTTAACGTGGTCTCGTGACTCGCGATTTTTTTTGACAGCGTCAAAAGATCTGACATCTAGAGTATACTCTGTACTTTCTGAAGATGCAGTTGCGGCAACGGTGCTGGCTGGACACAAGGATGTGGTTATTGGATCATACTTTAGCGCCGATCAGGAAATTGTGAGTTTCCAAAGTGATTTTATTTTGGATGAATAGCTAACGGTTATAGATTTATACAATCAGCAGAGATGGTGCACTTTTCACATGGAAATACCAGGTTCCTGGAATTAAAGAAGAAGATGAAGATGAGGACATGGAACAAGACGAATCTTTAATGCGTTGGACTATCACCCGTCGCGATTACTACCATCAAGAAGCTAAACTTCGGTGCGCTGCGTTCCACCCTGAGACAAACATGATAGTCGCAGGTTTCTCAAACGGAATGTTTATGATTCATGAGTTAGTTCCTGAATTCAACATGATTCATCAACTTAGTATATCACAAAATGACATTGATTTTGTCACTATCAATAAAACTGGTGAATGGCTAGCATTCGGCGCTTCAAAGCTCGGTCAGCTGTTGGTATGGGAATGGCAATCTGAATCATACATTCTGAAACAACAAGGCCATTATGATGCTATAAACTGCTTAGTTTATTCACCAGATGGAAGCAAAATTATTACAGGTGCAGATGACGGTAAAATAAAAGTGTGGGATGCATCTTCGGGTTTTGCTCTCGTGACCTTCACAGAACACAGCTCTGCAGTCACCTCTCTTGAGTTTTCTAAGCGTGGCTCCAACTCCGTGCTGTTTTCGTCATCATTAGATGGTTCCGTGCGAGCATGGGATCTTATTCGATACCGAAATTTCAGAACGTTTACAGCCCCTGAGCGTGTGCAATTCTCTTGTCTAGCAGTTGATCCAAGTGGTGAAGTAGTTTGTGCGGGATCACTTGATGACTTTGAAGTGCATCTTTGGTCAGTTCAAACCGGACAGTTACTTGATCGATTGGCGGGACATGAAGGACCTGTCTCGTGCCTTTCTTTTGCAGACGATGGTAGTACTCTCGCCAGTGCAAGTTGGGATCGAACAGTCAGAATCTGGGATATTTTTTCCCGACACGGTTCTGTAGAACCTTTTGAACAGCAGTCAGACGTACTTTCAATTGCATTAAGACCTGATTCGAAACAAGTAGCGGTTGCAACTCTGGATGGACAAGTATCGTTCTGGGACGTTGCACTTGGAAAGCAAGTCGGTTTGATTGACGGACGAAACGATGTCTCTGGTGGACGATACACCGAGGATCGATTTTCAGCTAAAAAATCAGCTCGGTCAAAAAGTTTTAGATCAATATCATACAATGCTGATGGAAGCTGTTTACTTGCTGGAGGAAATAGCAAGTACATATGTTTATACGATATTGAAAACGAAGTTTTATTACGCAAGTATACTATCTCACGAAACATGTCGCTAGAAGGCACCTTGGACTTTTTAAACAGCAAAAACATGACTGAAGCAGGACCGAAACAATTATTAGACGACGCGGGGGAAAATTCAGACTTGGAAGACCGTATTGATAAAACTCTACCAGGAGCATCAAGAGGAGATTTAGCAGCTAGAAAGACTCGACCTGCTATTAGAACAAGTGCAATCCGATTTGCACCAACAGGTCGCGCTTTTGCTGCTGCTTCTACTGAAGGTTTACTGGTATATTCTGTTGACGATGAATTTTATTTCGATCCGTTTGATCTTGATGTTGATGTTACACCCGCTTCTGCTCTTGCGGCGCTGCAGAAAGAGCATGATTATCTTAAAGCACTCGTTATGGCATTTAGACTTAATGAAAAATACCTCATCCAACAAATCTACGAATCTGTTCCTGTTAGAGATATTCCGATTGTTGCACGACGAGTACCAGTTGTTTATTTGGCTCAACTTTTACGTTTTATCGCTTCTAGCATGGAAAGCTCTCCACATATTGAGTTTTACCTACGATGGATTGACGCTGTGCTAAGTGCTCATGGAATGTTTTTCAAGACAAGAAGAGTTGAGTTTGCAGCGGAGATAAGAGGCATTCAAAAGGCTGTGAGCAAAATGCAAAAAGAAATTGTTAGAGTAGCGGATGAGAATAAGTATCTGTTGGACTACCTTTTGAAGGAGAAGGAAGCTTTGGATACCTATGATGGTTTGATGATTACACAGGCTTAATGTAATATAGAGGAATTTTGATAGTTAGTGCTGGCAAATATTATTACATCCACTTTTTTCTGTTAGTGTGAGTTGATCAGAGGATATCCCATCATCATTGTATCTGCCACTAACCATCTTTGTAGACATAGAGATGATTAGCGAACTGTGTTCGTTCACTATTGTTGCTCTTTGCATTATTTAATCTGTTTGAACTTTGCAATCAATACAACGCTCAAAGGCTATCAACAACTCAAAAGCGCATACATCATCTTTAACTTTCACATGACAATTTTCAACAAACATTGAACAAACCAAGCCGATGATCATCAGCTCGTATACATATAGGGTATAAGTTAAATTCCAGATTATAACCTTCCACATATCGCCAGCGACACAGTGCGCTTTACACAGTAATACCGCACGTTAAAAACAAATTGCCAAACCATTGCACCAACCAAACTCCTAAAACACTGCATATCTCAAATCACGAATGCTTTCCGAATCTTCATCGTCGTAACTATCAAATTCGCAATTTTCACAAAGCGAATCATACCAACCATCGCCCTTTCTGTCAAATAATAGCATTCCTCCTACAGTGCGATCGCTAACGCCTACTGTTAATGTTACTGAATGAGAAGTTTCTGTAGGTGAAAATCCGATTCCTGCGATTTCACCCCACAGCTCAACAGTTTGGCCTCGGGCGTAATTTCGGGTATCAAGAATGTGAACATAATCAACAGGCTCTGCCATAGCAAGAAAAGAGCCAGAATGGTCAAATTTTACTGACCGGACGGCCCCCATTTGTGCAGCAAGAACATGTAAGGCCTGAGTAGCATAGCGGAGATCATAGACACGACAAGTCAGATCTTGATTGCCAGTAGCCACCGTGTATCCATCATTGCTCCAGGCACATGAAAAACTATAGTCACGATGACCGGATAGCGTTGACACTGGCAAGCCTGACTCTGCGTCTATAATCATTGTTTCAGTTGCATCGCCCACGATGGCGCGCAACTTTCGACATGGTGAAGTCGATGTCCAATTTACTGCCCAAGGACATTCATATTCTGATATTATTTTGTTGAGATTAAAGTCAAGAACTCGAACGGAGGCATCATTGCACGCAAAAACAGCCTGTGGAGATCCTGTCGTGATGCTAGGGACGATATCGGCGTGGTTTGTGATGTTATTAATGTCAGGGGTGATTATGCCCTCACCAGTAGACATAGACTCTGTTTCAAGAGACTTGTACATGTACTGACCGGTATAGCCGCCTGCGACTATTACCTGGTCTGATGCCGCCATTGTGGATATTTTAATAGATTGGCCTAGGCCCGTTTTAGCAGACTATCTCGTTAATCATTGCACACAATATTATCAAATAGCTTAACACATACTGTGCGACTCATGACTTCAGTGATAAGGCCGGTGTCAGTATCCAATCTGTTAATTGCCGTGACATCCGAGTAATAGACGTTGTTCTTTGTTACCGGCGCTATGAGATTTCGGAGTTGAAAGTGTAAAAGTTGAGGTCTGGCCCGAGTATACATTCGAGAAAAGTGCAAGATTTTCTCATTTGTAAATGGTTGAACATCCTGTTTGTTAATAATTGTTCTGAATCATCGAAGACCAAGAACTTACATCGCCATCATTTGCTTTCGAATAAGGAACATTGGCGTAACTTAAATACGAGACTAGTCTTTTCCGTCTGGCATGGTCAAGCACAGATCCATCAATTGGCCACAGAATATGTTGTAGATTGCGACCATTTTCAGATCCGTCGTCAACAAGTTCAGCTGGACAGTTGAAAGATGAGATCGCATCGAGATCGTCATCGGTTAAAAGCCCTGCACGCGCAAGATCTGAAGCAAAATCAATGAATTCTGGATCTTGGTCAAAGAACTCTATAAAGAAAAAAAAGGTTAACACAACTTTCAGATTTTAGAATTGGATAGTACACACCAGCAACGTCCTCAAGTAAAGACGCCCATCGCGCTGGAGGGAGCAATGGCCCGTCGCCGCCATCCCCGCTATCAGACAATACTCTAGATTCCTGTTCTGCTGCTTCACGTTTTGCAAGTAATTTTATCTCACTTTTTTGCAAAAGCCCATTTTCAACCAACACTTCGTAGCGTCTATTTCTTGGAATAGCACGAACATCGTCCGGCCGCGTGCGCGCGACAGACCGCTCGAGAGCGCCGACAGCCTCCGCAGCAGCCTCGTCTTCTGCACTGAGTTCGTCGCAAAGAAGCAGTCGTCGACGACGCCGCTTCGACGACCGTCGCGCGTCCATACGCATTTTTCGTTTCGTCGTCAGCCTGGATTGTTTGCTTTCTGGAGGAAACACTGGTGGCTCGGCTGGTATTTTGACTCCTCAGCGGGGTCGTGCGCTTTGAAGGTGGGAGTGCGGGGCCCGTTGGGAGAAGTGACTAACAGACTGTGTAACAAACCTAAATTAGCCGATGAGATTTACATCATTCATTATCCGGATTCTTCAAGGTATATCTTTAGGAAAGTAATTATTAAGATTTTGTCAATGCAGTTTATCAAAGTAGTAGAAGAAAAAATTGTTTCAGGATGGGGGTGCTATCTCTGACTCTGATAGAAAATTTCTGGTCTCACAACCTGTTGGAATTTAACACACAGTTGTGCGTCTATTTTTTTGCAAATTCAAATAAATTCAATCAATTTTCAATTCTTAACAGTAATTGAACAAATCATAGCTGATAATAAAGAGCTATGTCTCTTAATTCAGATTAATTTTTAACTGTTTTCAGGAAATTTGTGGATAGTGACGACATCTACGTCGGAAATGTCAGAATGTTGAAGATCACATGGAACGGGATCTGAAATTCCAATGTTGTCCAATCAACAATTAGCGAAATACAAAAGTAATGGTTTGCGCTAGCTCACACAAAACCGAACTACATTCAATTTGATAAATCTTGTGGTAATAATGATTGAGGTATAATTATTTTTTTTTATTTTGATTTTTTTAAGAATTCTTCTTGATTTGCTCTTGATGAAATAGGCATTTCTTCCAAATAAAAAACTTCGAGCTGCTAATCAGTCAACTTGAACAGTTTCCTATTAAAATATAATAAAAGTTCTAAAAAATACTAGAATCATTTAAGTAGTAGATCACCATCACTAACTGCCACAAAACTGTTCACCTCCTGAAAAGAAGTACAGCGTTATGTTTTCCAGGTTCCTGATTTAAAAGCTAAAACCTTGTTCACACCACATCAATTTTCGCCAGGTTGAAGTCAAATCGGCAACTTGTCAATTTTCAAATTCACAACGTAATCTTCAGTCAATTTCTTTCAAACAGGAGCAATTGTTACATATCAATCATGATCGGTCATAAGGTGCGCTGCAACTAGGTATAGATTCTTTTTCATTTTTACACCTCTAGATTCGTAACTATTACAGCATACAACAACAAAAAAAAAGGATGGAACTACTTTTAATGGACATCAGACATTAGTTAATATTATGTATTCGTTTTAGATCTATCTTCCAATCAACAAAACGCAAGACGCCTATTTCTTGGAACCAGTGGTGGGCAGACCAACGTAAGCCTTGAAGGAGTCGTAGATGAGCCACTGGAGACCAGTAAGAGTACCAATCATAACAATACGGACGGGGAGACCGTTCCAGAGACCACCGAAACCGATTTTAGCGTAGATACGGCCGACGGCAGTTCCCATGGACTCACCAGGGAGCTTCTCAGCGTTAATCTTGGAAACCATGACATCAGCGGGGTGAGAGACGACAGCGCAGAAAACACCAGCAATGTAACCACCGAGGAAGGAGACACCGGTCTGGGCAAGCATAGAGTAGTCGGCCTTCTCGCCAGGGAGAGCCTTGTAGATGAACTCGACGGTCTTCTCGAACGAGGCGAACTTGACCATGGTGTAAGGGACCTGACGAGCCCAGAGAGGAGAGAGACCCTTGTAGAGACCGCCGAAGCCCTCAGCGGCAGTGATCTTCTTGTAACCGTCGAAAACGGAGGAAGCGAAAGGAGGAATGGTGGTCTGGGTACGGACTTTGATGGCTTCCCATGGGCAGAGAAGGACATCAGCAATGACTTCAGCAGAGGCAGAGGCAGCGAGGTAGAGGAGGGTGTTGTACTTGGCGGCGGTCTCCTCACCAACGATGTCGGCGTATTTCTTCTTGAAGATTTCGTAGAAACCGTACTTTCCGGCACCCTGGAAGGAGTAACCAATGAAGGTGGCACCGATACCGGTGAAGATACCTCCGAATCCCTCGGTCTTGATGATGGAAGACCAGGCCTGGAAGTTACCCTTGTAGAGGGCAGGGTTGACCTGACGACGGCACTTGACGAGGTCAAGGGGGGTCACAGCGGTGTGGGTAGGACCGCAAGCTACGAATCAGTCAGCACGACGCTCAATTGCCAAATCCCAGCAACAAAAAACGGAAAAAAACCAGTGGAAACATACCGAGAATACCACCGAGAGTGCAAGTGTAGTAGTACTCAGGGGAGTAGAGCTCGATCTTGCCGGGAGCCGCAGCATGGACGAAGAAGCTCTTGGACTTGCTGTCCGCGGCAACAGGCGCCTTGAAGGCCGAGTTGATGGTGTCGACGGAAGGGAACAGCATCTTGTGAATGTGTGGAAGACAAGCGTGGTCGGGAAAAAGAGAGGAAGCGCGGGCGCGGCAAGAGAAATACGGACGAGCAGCAGCCGCGAGCCGTGGTTGGCTGGAGCGCATGCTGCATTGTTTGCGCATGTTGAGGCATATGTGCCGGTGGCTTCGTGTGCATGGGAACGCGCAACTGTTCCGACGGCTCTACCGCTCTCGCACGCTATTCGTCAGTTTCTCCCAATTTGGCGTCCGCGGGATAAACTGGCTGTTCAATTATCTGCAGCTGTTCGATTGTAGTTCAATTGACTTTCATTGCGATATTTTTACTAGTTTGCGCTTCTTTTGCATGTTGTGTAGAAAACGGGGCTCTAAACCAGGCGTCAACCGTCGGCTACCGGATTTCCTTGCTGGGCGGATCGTAGCTGCCAAGCCGCTCCGCTTTAATCTTTCGCCGCCGATTGGCCAATAAAACGCTGAATAAGCAGCACGAGATAGGATTACATACACTAGCTTTCCTGCTCTACGCCATAGTCTTTTGACATCGAGAAATCAACTTTTCAACAAAGCAGAGAATTCTACAAAAGCAAAAGCAAACACGGTCTCAGAATATATAAACAATTTTGTCGTCTGCGGGCCTAAACCCTCCGAGCTTGACTCTATGTTTTATTTCATCACATGACCGGCCCACCAAAGTGGAATGATTTAAAAACAAGCCTCGTATAAACGACTATACCTCTGCACTGCTTCGCTATTCACAGCCAGACAAGGCCTTAAAGGAATCAAAAAAAAAAAAAAGGGGGGGAGTGGTCGCGCGAGAGTAAGCTCCATTGGGTGCGTACAGTATAAAAATACCGTCCGAACTGCATAACTATTTCGCAGCAAACGAGTAAAAACCATAAAGATTTCCCCATTTGCGCACAAAAATAAGTAACGTCGAATAAAGCGTCCAGGGATCATTTTTTCAAACAACCTCGACCAAACGCCTTTTAAATCACCAGAATCAACGCTCTTAAAACATCAATCTTCTTTTAGAAAAAAAAAATCAACGTAGAGAAAGAACGAATTACGACCGGGTTTTATCCCAGTGCGTTTCCGCATTTCAATATCCTACTTCTCCACAAAAATGCAGAAATAAAGCAGAAGCTGTCTAGTGTCCGACCGGAGACTTTCCCCAAAGCATATAAATGGCTCCGTTGTGGATGCCGTTGGCTTCGACAGCAGTTCTTCGCGCGACAGAGTATTGATTGAGGATCTATTGCTCTCTATATACCCATCACCGTTTGCCCTACTGTCAAGCCCTAAGCTTACATTCATCTTA
The DNA here is from genome assembly GCA_030570675.1 of Myxozyma neglecta. Lineage (NCBI taxonomy): Eukaryota > Fungi > Ascomycota > Lipomycetes > Lipomycetales > Lipomycetaceae > Myxozyma > Myxozyma neglecta. Next base: position 34,962 of record JAJLWK010000009.1, on the reverse strand, counting down.
TATAAGCATCTTTAAATGTAGCTTTACCCTGCAATATCTTGTTCAGGTTCATTGAGCAAGAACATCGATATGCTGGCCCCACCAGAGCATTTTGGGATAGTGGAGGAGGACGTGTGTATGTACTGTGTGCAATTGTGAAAATATAAGCTAACGTAATAGACCGATGTACAGAAATCGATCCGCTAAACTTCCCTTTTCTCCAAACGCTCTCTCTCAAAACGATTCTCTCAATAAGTCAACATAAGCCGTCACCAGCAATTGAGCTTTTCGCCAGGGAAAATCACATAACTATAGTGCGTTAGATATCTGTGAATGTCTTTTTTTTTTTTTTTTTTTACTTTGCTGACTTTTCAGCAACACATGGCACTTCCATCCTGGAAAATCTCTAAAGAAGAATGGAAATTATTACCCGATAATGTTGTCGAATCGAGCCTTTCATATGTCCTAAATACTTCCTATTACCCTATTCTTATCATCGATTTATCATGCACATTTATTGGTCTTTTACGAAAATTAGAATACTGGACTCTCTCATCTATCATCAACGAATATCGCGAAATCTCATTTGACAGATCACAATATCTTTACGAATTATACATTGAATTAGTTGATCTCACAAAGATAAAAATTCCTCGACTTAAAATATCATCTACAAATTGCAGAGACGTCAGAATTTATGATAATGTAAAACTTGAATTACAGTCAAAAGATGAAGATGATTTGTATCATATAGATAAATTACCTGAATGGTTTGTCGAATACGAGTATATGCGGATGCAAGATGTCAAGCGGTCAAGATTACAGCAAGGAGTATAGCTTTCTGAAGGTATTTCTTAAAAAAAAGTATTGAACGGCATATCGCATTGTGACGACGCGCCAATGCTCTTGTAAATTGACGGTCTCAACGATAAGTATCGTTTCTGGACTAAATATTTCTTCAAGTTTTTGCAACCGATAAACCTTACGTTACATTACGGAAACAAAAGGAAAAAAATATTTAGAATTATTTACTCGCCGGTTTACAAATCTTACGACACCTTATGACATCACCGAGAGTTCAGTGTGATGTTGGTTCACACTGGTTTAATTACTACGCGACGCATACATTTATTTATTTTGGGTATGATTGGAGTTTGCACTTTAACCCAATTTGGAATTTATGGAACTTTTATATCTATGTGAAGTTATGGGCTTTTCTATTTTTGTAAATAATTTACAGCGCAGATTGGGATATTATGCGCATTTTATTTTTTCTTATATATATATTTCTACTGGTCATACGTTTGTCTAATTAATACGCAAAAAATTCCGGATATTCCGGACCAGAAAGTTATGCCGCCCAAATATGTTACCTCATCCACACTTTCCTCGCATTAACTTCTCATTTCATACAGCGACACAATACGTAACGTGTATACTTACTCATCATCTACAATAAATTAAAATACCCCAAACTATTTAGTTCTCGATAGAAATGATATATAAACTAATTTCCATTTTCTTTACCCAGAGAAATTACAAAGCTTATTACAGAGGTAAATAACAACTAAAAAAAACAAATATGAACACAACAGTAAGATGAAAAAGAGAACCATAACAAACGTGCAAAAAAAAAACAAAGGTCTATACGTACAGAGAAAAAAATAAAAGAAAACTATGTAGCAAAATCCCGTATCACAAAAACATAAAAACAGGAAAAAGTAGCAAAGTGAAAGCAAATTATAAAAACAAAATAACGATAGGAATAAAAAAGTAAGATTCCAAAAAAATTAGATGATCTAGCAGGATATTAAAAACACCGTACTATACGAATCTAAGAAGAATACTTCTGAATTTAGATTCTATGTACGACACGTCAATCCGCAAGATATGCTCCATTCCATCCAAGACTGAAACATACTAAAGGAACAAACATGGCTGAAGTAAAAGTATAAAACGCGATAACGAACGGATCCATTCACACTTAGTCTCGAATGTGACAAACTTACAAGACACGATATGAAGGATATGATGCAGTATGAACAACCTATAAGAATGCCCGTACTTGTGAAAGAGCAATTAATGGAACGCCGATGCAAAACAAACTTGATAATGACGACTTAAACGATAGAATAAAAAACGAAAGATATGTGAGAATGAACAAAAGCAAGCGCCAGGAAATTGCATGTTGAAACCAAAGCAAAAGCCAAATCAAAAACGAGGAAACGACCAAACAAGCACATAAACCCAATGAACTCAACTCAGCTTAAATCAAACATAAAAGCAAAAAAAAAAAGATGGACAGTCATAATTGAAAAGAACCCGGCCGATTAAACAAGTATGAACGTAACTAAAAAAAAATGCAAACTTTTCTGTTTCTCTGTGATTATCGCGCGAGAAGACTCTGTGAAAGAAAATCATCCTTCTGCGCAGGAGTAAGTCCTTCCAATACCCATTCATTTTTCTTAATCTCTGCAATCGACATACGCTTGTCTGGATTCTTCTCTAGTAAATTTAAGATCAAATTTTTTGCAGATTCCGAAATCGTGGGGGTTGATGGAAAAACAACAGATTCTTTTGCGATAACGTTAAAAAGTTCAAATTCATTGTCGGCCGTAAACGGGCATTTTCCAAAAAGGAGACAGAATAAAGTGACGCCTAGTGCCCATATGTCAATTTTGTTTGTGATTTGCGGTCGTGGAAGGTCAGGATCATTGTAGCACAATTCAGGTGCAAAGAAAGCAGGAGTGCCAGCAGTCTTGGCGAGTTCAAACTCGTCATCTTCACCAGAAAGTCCGGAAATGTAGCTAACACCAAAATCACTGATCTTGGCATGACCTTCCTTTGTCATGAGCAAGTTTGCAGGTTTTATATCACGATGGATGATTCCTTTGTGGTGCAAATACTCGAGACCTAGGACAACATCACGGAATATAGAGCGAGCATAGTCAACAGACATTGCAGGACCACCATCTTCTGACGTCCATGTTATTTCACCCAATTCGACATATTCCAGTACCAGGAATATCTTGTTTTGTGAAGCGTCGTCTAAGACTTCTCGCAGTCGTACGATATACGGATGATTGCATTTTTTGAGGATTGCAATCTCGCGTCGAATCTTTTCTTCTTGTGTAGAGCCGGGCCTTGAAGGGCGACCTAGCCGGGGCCGACCAGATCTGTTCATGATTTTTATGGCCTATATTACAGAGTTAGTATGAACATGACAATTACAATTGAGCGAAGAGAAAACGTACGACAAAGTCACCGGTAGTAAGATCCCGGGCAAGTTTGACTTTTCCATGCTGGCCACGACCTAATTCTTTGATAATTTCGTAGGCGTTTAGCATTTTGCGACCCGAGACAGGGTCATAGTCAACATTTATAAAATGAGTCTCTTTGACGGTGGCGGGATCAGCAGTACATGAAGAAGAAGAAGCAGAAGATGGGGACCGTAAAACAAGCCGTTGAACGTCATCAGCTAGAGAGGAAGAGGAAGAAGAAGAAGACACAGAAGAAGGAGAAGCGGATGAGGCGTAGTAGGCAACAGGACCGAGAGGCGCAAAGCCTAGAGGCAATATGCGTGGGACCGATTCGTCGTCGTTTTCGGCGTCGGCGACGTCAGCTTGCAAAGAATTGTGCACAGAGTCAAGAGGAGGAACATCTGAAGAATTGGAAGTTGCAACGGGGGACTCATGTTGCGTGTGGTTGTGGTCAGTCCCGCCGCGGAAGGAGCGCAGAAGCGGCAGCAGCGGCAGATAGTGCATCGCTGAGCAGCTTCGGTGCGCTTTGCTCTTTCCGTGCTTCAGCTCGGTAGCCGTAGCGGACAGGTTTGAAGTAGGTTGAGAAATGGAGGTAGAAGAGTGAAGCCTCTGAGGGGGGAAAAGAGAGAGAGAGACTTGCGCAAATAATTTGTTTAGAAGTTGTAGAAATCGCAATGAGTATGAAAGAGAGCAGCTTGGCCGAGAGCGCCGAAGCGAAGTCTGGTTCCAGTTTTTTCTAGCGTGAGCTGTTGCGTTCCACCATGAAAGACTGGTTCGGTTCAAGTTTCAGGTTGAGATCTGACGTCAGCAACCGAGTGCCCCTTTTTTTTCGCGGCCTTTCCCTGGTTTCTAGCACAAACGTAGACTCACACAGACTATCCGCGCTACTTTTGTATCTCAGTCTGGGTTGTGAATTCATATAGTTTGGCAGAATTAAGTGGCGTTATCGTTGTCGTGCTAATTGAATATGAAGATCAGTCAACATCGTGAGTTTCAACGTGGACGCGGATCGGATTCGCGTGGAAGAAACGGGCAGAAGCCTCGCAGTGCACAGACAGTTATGCAGAAAACTTGGCTCCCTACAAACCCGGTTTGGTCCGGTTTAGTTTACAGCCGACGTACGAAATGCAGACAAATGCGTGCATAACAAACGCAGTCTGTTCGGGAACATTGATTGAATTGCTCTTTGCTGCTCCATGTCATGTTCCGGTGATGGCTGCAAGTAACTGCGATTCAAGTGTCGATAAGGACGGGATCGGCTTCGAGGAACAGTTGCCGCTCGTTAACAGTTTTGATGTCAGAACCGGTTCTCTGATCATTAGTTTTTTTATGTTGCCTTACTTATTTATCTTGGTTAGTTTGAATCACCTATCAAATATCGTTTAAGTTTAGTTATTCCGAGCATAACTAATTGTTTTCTTTTTTTATTGTGTTCCTTGCATTTCTGCATTTCTGCAAATCTCGCCCTCGTTCTTCGTCCCTCCCCCACACAGTACTTACGACGGTATTCTGCACGGATCAGTTGTCCTTCTCATTCGAGTAAGAGAAGGGTGGCTGAACAGCAATTGCGTCCCAAAACAGCCAAGCATCCGACGCCAAATTTCAGCCCAGTGCCACCGACTGGTTTCGAGCCTCTGGTGCTAAACTCTAAGTGCGAGCTGGTTTCAGAACCTTATTCTTTTGCTAATCAGAGCATTAATACAATTTCCAAGTCACTGTCTATCAGTAGGAATTTACGTCTGATTTTCAATGGTTATAACTTAGTGAATAAGGCATGGTTCGTATAACTATGGCAAGCAGCAGCGTCTGTTCTAACAATATAAACAATGCTTTCGTTGTTGACGTTGCTGTCGTTGTCGATGTGAAGACAACCTGCTTGGTTACCATTTAAACCTAGCAGCATTCAAGTACTTTTTTTCTCTCTTCATTTCATTCACATGATACATTTTAAACCAGTCCAAATATGTGGTTCTGTGCATTTCAATAGTCATTATTTCTTTTTTCAACTTTAGATACTCTTCTTAAAATATGTAATATATTCCTTCTGATAACTACAAAGTGCCGCACGGAGTACGCAGAAAGTATATGTCGTCGTGTACTCTTTCCAACACTTTTTGTCCTACGCGACTGTATTGTTCTCACCATTTAGGTACCACAGTCTGGTCTGCTTTTGATAAGTAATCAAGAAAAACTGAAACCTACCATAAACACATATTTAACACAATAAATATTTTGATATCGAATTACTTCATGCTTATAGTTCGGCAACGCTGGTTCAATCGATAGTTTGGTGCTCATAGGCGAAGCGATCGAAGACTTGTTACTCCGCATTTATGAACCCAGATACAACAAACAAACTTGAATTGACCTTTCTTGATCGCTCCACACCTCGCGATTGCATCAACAAGGATACAAAAGCGGGGGTCTGATTGTCAAAGCTGCGTTGTATTGTGTGGTTCTAAAAATAATTCGCACAAGCTTTCATGTTAAGATATGCGACCAAACATCGGTGGGTACCGTTGTCAATTGCAAGTTTCCTACAGTTTAAATGCTTATTAGATCATACTATTTTTGAACTCTTTCTATCGTGTACGACTTCAAGTCTTTTTATAGTTTTTATCTTGATCTCTCACGTATTCCAAAACCTTTCTAAGCAATTTAATATATCACTGCTGGCAACGTACTGCATTGTCGCTAGACACTGGTTCAATCTAAAAACTCCCCGTTTTAATCCAGTTGGCTACATTTCATTCCTCTAAACGTCAAAGAAATACATATTTCTTTTATGTACAGTCCGACTAAAAAGGGCTTTTATAATGAATAAGTACGTACTGAATGTACAAGCCCCTTTGTCAAGGTTTATGGAGCCTCTGTTCATCGTTTCTGTGTGAGTTGTGCATCAACTATCTCTTAACCCCGACTTTTTCCCCATATATTCAGGTGAACTTTTTAATGGACTCCTATATATTCATATGAACGTTTTAATGGACTGCGCAGTACTTTTAACTAACTACAAAAAGGCGTGCTGAATGATCAAACTATCTTTCGGCTTTAATTTTGATTCAGACTGATCTCTGCAAATAAATAAAAGATCCGCATCAACAGAACATATTTACCCTCACATTATGATACTATTAAAATACTATTTGCTGAATATAAAGCAATGAAGACAAAACTTGTTCAGTACTAACTAGGAGCGTCCTTTCAAATAAAACAAACTCTGAAACAAATTTCATTTTGATAATTTTGAACTTTTGGCGCTTTCGGTGACAAATTCATGAAATCGATAGTGTCCGCTTTAGAGCATAGGAGTTTGATGATATTCCACGTTTTCATGATACGCGGACTATATATGGTGCATCGTGAGACTTTTTGTCAAGTCAATAAACAGTTTGTAGTATTTTGTTGTATATGCAGCAAAGAAACATCGCACTCACATCATTATTGCTTCTATAGACTTACACCAAGTCAAGTTGTGCGGTTCTGTTTTGTTGAAGTCTGTTTTTTTTCTTATTAGTGATTGCTGATATCATGATCTATTTCCTGCTATGGCGCGTCGGTAGCACCATCTCACTAAATTTGTTTATGCTTTTTTTATGACTACCTACCCAGTTCAGTTCTGCAGGATTATGGTCATTATTTTGAAAGATTTGAAGTAAAGTTTTGAAATAACTTGTGACTAGATTTGATTTTTAATTAAAGATTTTGATAGTTGAAACTTAGCTAGAAAGATGAAATCGATGTGAACGCTTACAAACGCTTACGAACGTTAACACCTCATACTTGTGATTCCCATTTGTTTTTTGACTGGCTGGATATTATCAGATAGATCTCTTATTTTAGATTTACTACTAGCTTTTAGTTAGTACAGAAACAAAAGATCTTTTGAGTTCCAACCTGATTGGATGGTTGAAAATATATTTCGATAATGGATTATAAGAGAATCTGGCTTATTCTGCGCTTTCTACATCTGGATAAATTACGTTGCTGCTTTTTAGCTGTTCTTATTTGTCAAGTAGCTCAAACAAAAGCTGGTATTAAAGATGTTTAGATTTATTGAACAGTTTCCAGCAGAGATCTTACCGAGATATCCAAACTTTTCAAAAACAATTTTGTTTTCAAATGGTCATTCTGTTGGAAATTATAAGGCCTAAAGATATTTAGATTTATTGAACAGTTTCCAGCAGAGATCTTACCGAGATATCCAAACTTTTCAAAAACAATTTTGTTTTAAATGGTCATTTTGTTGGAAATTATAAGGCCTATGAGTAGAGGATTAAAGTAAAGAAAACGATCATTTAATACTTTTACTATACACATACTTTGCAGTTCTGAATGTGTGGTTTAATGAGATTCGGACTTGACCATACTGAAAATGGGTTTTATGGGTTGGCAGTTTCCAGGGAATTACCACCACGTTCACAAGTACAAAGTTTTGAAATCCACACTGTATTGCTAGACCTCCATTGAGAAAAGCAGAAAAGCAGAAAAGCAAAATAGCAGAATAGCAGAAAAGCACTTATTATCAATGTTTTTTGACATTGCATATTCTCCAAATAATATTTTATTAATTTATACACTGCGTTTTTAAAAGCACTTTATAGTAAATTGACTAACTTGAAGTTTTAAACTCTTCTTCATGAATCTTTATGAACTTGTGAGTTATGAGAATATATATTGAGCTGTGCAATAGTTTATGCACATTAGTTGCTAGAGAAATGATAGACATTGGTATTATGCAGATTACCATTATCAAGCAATCTGTTACACAAGGAAGACAAGCTAACTCAATCAATTTTTTAGACTTGTTCAACGCTTCGAAGTAAAGCGTAAAAGAGGAAAGAAAGGCATGCAAAGCACAATATTTATCTACAACCCAGGTAATTTTGTGCTAGAGTTGTCATCAATTTGCTACCAGAAAATAGCAATTCAATGTTTTGTTTATCATTGACACGGGCAAGATCCATAATTCGGAAGCGAGGTTGCTGAGGCAACTTTAACTTTAACAAAAGTTTTGTAAACCTTAATTTAATTGAGCGCATCTAAAGGCTGGATGATAAGCAATGGCCGTTAAATTAAAGGCCTGTATGGAAGACAGCAGAAGTAAACACTGAAATGCTTACTACAGCAGGTAATCTTACAGCTAAAGTACACAAGTTTTTGCCGGACTCGGATGTGGGAAAAAGCTGTCTGATTATCTAAAGTGAGACGCGTCTCAATTCTTTTAAAAACTATAAACAAACGTATCTAAATGTAGTTCACTCCAGATACAAAATATTTTGATGCTCAATTTGATCATAAGGCGATTCTGCATGTTTAAGAATTACTGTATTTGAAACATAGCCAAATCTTTGGCAGAAAAAGGACTTACCAAAAAATGCAGGGTTTTAAAGTTTATCACACTTGACGTCAACGTTAAGGGTTTGTTTACGTGTTGCTTCCTTTGTTTTTCCCATTGTTTACTTGTTCCACAGCACCGTGCAAAGCAACATGCAAAATGCGTCTCCGAACGCTATGTATTTTATTGTTAATAGCTGATATGGCATTAGCATGGTCTAATGCGTTTAATGTTTCGAGCATGTACTTTTTACAAACTTCCGACGCGAAGTTTATCGCTTTTGATGTGTCTTCGGGTGGAATTTCGAATACTACGTTACGAGACAATACTACAGCAAAATCAGCAAAATTTCTTACACAGCCCCCAAAAAATGGATCAGTAATATTAGGACACGATTCGAATATATATTCATTTTCAGGGCGATGCGGTTCGAAATTGGAGGTTTCACAGTATAGTATCGAAAACGACAAATGGACTACGTTCCATATTCACAGAGCACCAAAATATACAGCAGGAGCAGCCTACTTTACAGATTTAACCAATGAGTCTTTGATTTACATTTTTGGTGGGTCATGTCCAGCTGCCGACAATACAGACATTTTTTACAGTACCCTGTCAGCGTTCAATATCACTTCAGCATCATTCGTTGACCCGCCAAATACAAATCCACCGATTGCGCTTGCAAATGCCTCAGCGCTTACAGCAGGTGAAAATGCGATTTTATTTGGAGGCATTGCGGCAGAAGGATGGATAGGAATGACACAACTTGCTATTTGGCAACAGTCAACATGGTCGTATAGCTCGATTAGAGCATCTTCAGGAATTGACTCACGGACAAATCCAATTATTGCTCTAGCAAATGAAGCGGAATATGCGGTTGTGATTGGAGGATCGGTTGATGGACGAACTGCGCGACCGAATCTTGTCGTGCTAGAACTTGCTTCTACAGGGTGGTCTTGGACCACACCTAAAGTTAAACAGGGGTTTCCAGCATCAATCGTTGGCGCGACCATGCTGCCAGGTAACATACTACTGGGTATCACAAATTCATCACAGCCAGATGTTATTTTACTGAATACAACGTCGTGGACATACATGGCAAAATACACGCAAGACACGCTCAAGAAGGGATTAGAAGTAGAAGCGAAACCGACACCAACAGTTAAAAGCGAGCTCTCAAGTGGCTCCATTGCTGCTATTTCTACACTTTCAGTTGTAGCTGCAGCGGTAATTGCTTACGTCATTTATCAATATATCTACAAACGACGACGGCGGCGTCGTCCACTGGGACCGCTGACGCCTGATTCTGACCATGGCATATTTTTGCCTGCTAGTTACGACGAGAAACCACTTGATAGCGACGGACAAAGTGTGACTACTTGGGAAGAGGAGCGACGAGCGTGGGAACCAATTGTTCATGGTAACAATGATGATGAGCCTATTACAATGCGAGTTGAAGCTCCAGTGGAGGATGACGAAAACAACCAGACCGAAAGTACAACACAAAGAGGAACAAGTGTGAGAAGTAGAGACACGATGATGTCGGGAAGTACACTGTCTGATTCGAGATCATCGAAGCTGTTTGGGTTAAGTCGAAAGAGCTTTAAATCACTTCGAAATTCGACTATGTCAACTTCATCAATTATATCTACAAAATCAACACAGACAGCTCGATCGAATAGCTATGGAGTTAGAAGGAGAAGTAGTGGACCTACCACAGGATTGGGTATTACCGAGGCAAACAAAGAAAATACTGAGGAGGATCTGTATGAGATGTTCAAAGATCGAGAAGTGCAGGTCGTCGTAAGTACGAGAAGGAAAGGAAAGTTAAGGATTACAAATCCTGATGACGTGCAAGAAGATCTGCCATCGGCTTCGCCTACATTGACGCCAACCGCGACAATGGGCAATAACGCAGACAATGCAGCAACGGGAAATACATCACGACCGCTGCCGGCGGTTCCGATTACACGGTTAAATTCAGTAGGGGGGAGAACTAGATGGTTGACAGGGGAAAAAGAGCGGGATAGCCAGGGTTATGCGGAATTGGAGTAAATGTAGAGGTTTAATTTAATTTATTGTGGAGCACAAATATTTCAGATGATAGTTATACTGTGAAATTGTAGAAACCTCCCAACTGGAAAACTTGCTCGAGCGGCTTCCTGTTCAAGCCCCAGCACGAAATGGCAATGCACAAGATCCCAGAGTATCCGATATATATTGGATCTTTATTTGCATTGCAAGGACAAGTTTCCTTGAAAGAAGCAGGAGTAACACATATCTTGTCGATTCTTCGAGGCGATATTACGCCGCGGCTGGTGTCTGAGTTTACACATTTGCACGTGCAACTGGACGACGATGACGAGGAGAATTTGTTAGCGGAACTTGAGGGATGTTTGAAGTTTATTAAAGAGGCAGTAGATAATGGTGGAACAGTTCTTGTTCACTGGTAAGTTTTGGCTTTCGTGCAAAAAAAGAGACTTTGGCTAAGTCGATAATAGTATTGCGGGGATATCTCGAAGTGGCGCTGTGTGTACAGCGTATATAATGAGAGACCGAGGAATTTCAGCGGAAAATGCTATAGAGTTAATCAGGCAATCAAGACAGATAGTTAATCCGAATGAATCGTTTAGAGAGCAGTTAGACATATTTGAGAAAGATGGGTTTGTGGTTGATGAGACAAGAGAAGGGTATCGACGATGGAAATTGAAACGAGATGCCGAAATGGCAGCTGGTAAGTTTATTTGTTGTTACTTTTTGATTGCATAACGGGTGCTTATATTGTATTAGCAACTGGATCAGCGCCAGTGTTAGAGAACTACTCGCCGTCCACGGTTGCGGGTAACAAATCAACTGAGTTACGATGCAAGAAATGCCGAACAGCACTCGCCGTAGCAAACAGTGTCATTCGACATGAGCCTCCGACGAATCTTCCGCCACCAAATACAAGAGCATATTACGAAGCGATCAAAAGCGGTCCATATAAAACTTCAGTCGGGCCAGGTCAAGTATCTATTATCGGGCAATCATGTATGCATTACTTTTTGGAGCCTGTGCGTTGGATGCAGCCTGAGCTCGAACAGGGTTTATTAGAAGGAAAACTAGACTGTCCCAAGTGTAAAACTAAGGTTGGAAGTTATCGATGGCAGGGAATGAAATGCACATGTGGGGCATGGGTCACACCTGGAATTTCGTTACAACGAGGAAGAGTGGATGAGGTTCGCCCATTTGTGTTGCCACGCGCATAGATTTGCATAATGTACAATAGATCATGTATTATTAATTTAAGTAATTACTCTTGGGGTTTAGGAGTGCCGGGCATTGACATCGGCACGGAGGGCAGAGCACCAGGCTTTCTAAGCAACTCTGCCGTTTTCTTTGAGCGTTGTATGTTTCTGTAGTTATTAATTCGCATGGCGTAGATGTCTTTGTTAAGTGTGAAGATTCGTTGTTCGGCAGTCGCTGTCTTTTCAGCGTCGTCTTTCGCCGTCTCTAATTTGGCCAATTGTTCTTTATACTCGGCTTTATCGCGTTTATCAAGAGTCTTTTGAGCTTCATCGTCCTCTTGTTCTTTCTTTTTATCTCTTTCTTTCTCTTTCGATCGGTCTTTCTCCCTTTTCTCCTTATCGGATTTGCGCGAAGCAGACTTCTTTTCCCATTCTTTCTTCACTTTCTCGATTTCAGCCACAAGAGCCTCCTTCTTTCGTTTGGCAGCTTCTGCTTCGGGATTTGACACCGGAACTGCAAAGCCTTTGTCCTGCAAGTGTGATTTACATGTGTAAAAGAAATCGGCCTATGTAAGTTGACAGTAAGCGGGATGCTCGTATCTTATCGGTCTAATCAAAGCCCACCTTCCCATCTTCGGAAACGAGCACAGCCGTCGTCGGTTTATAGCAAATCGCGCATGGTTTCTGCGCACTCTCTGCAACATGCCGCAGATGATATACGTTTTTGAATGGTACAGACATGGCTGATTTGGCGGGGTCTTTTGGTAATATCGTTGAAATGAATGGAGTGGGCGGCTAATGGCATCTCTCAGGGGTAACTCGTTAGTAAGTGCATCTACACTATACTTCGAGTCTGAACAAATTACAGAATTAACTGTTAATAATCTGAGTAACTAAAGTACTCAATTAGCTACCTTGAGCTTTTATCTTTTGTGAAAAAAAATGTGAAAAGAGTCATTTGTTAGATTTCTGGTAGAATAGATAGTTTAGGAATCTGACATAATCACACATTAAAGTTTAAATGTGGCGCCACGAAGGCTCTACAAATATTTTTGAATTACTCTATTTTGTCCTTAATAACAAGTACAGAAATGTCTACTTTCGGCCACTACTTTCGTATGAAACCTGTTTGAAAGTGTTAGGAAATAGTGACTAACGTGTTTTAGGAGTCACAACTTACGGCGAGTCTCACTGCAAGTCCGTCGGATGCATCGTCGACGGATGTCCACCTGGACTTAAGCTCACAGAAGCCGATATTCAACCTCAGCTTTCTCGCCGGCGGCCGGGTCAGTCTCATTTGACTACTCCCAGAAATGAGAAGGACGCTGTGGCAATTCAGTCTGGTACTGAGTTTGGTGTGACTCTCGGAACTCCAATCGGAATGCTCGTCAAGAACGAGGACCAGCGCCCGCACGACTACTCCGAGATGGACCTTTACCCGCGACCTTCCCACGCGGACTACACTTACCAGGAGAAGTACGGCCTCAAGGCGTCGTCCGGTGGTGGTCGTAGTTCAGCTCGTGAGACTATTGGACGTGTTGCCGCTGGTGCCATTGCTGAAAAGTTCTTGAAACAAGCTTACGGTGTCGAGATTGTTGCTTTCGTCTCTGCGGTTGGAAATGCTGCCATGAACCGTGATCCTACTGACCCTGGATTTCTTGGTTTGCTCGACAAGATCACCAGGGAACAAGTTGACGCCGCTGAGCCCATGCGTTGTCCCGAACCTGAAATTGCCGAGAAGATGGTCTCTATTGTAGAGAAAATGAAGGCTGCCCATGACTCTATTGGCGGTGTTGTTACCTGTGTTATCCGCAATGTCCCTGTTGGACTCGGTGAGCCTGTCTTTGACAAGTTCGAGGCTGAGCTTGCGCATGCTATGCTTTCCATTCCTGCTACTAAAGGATTCGAGATTGGCTCTGGATTCTCCGGTACTGCAATCCCTGGTTCGCAGCACAACGATCCTTTCTACAAGGACCCTGAAACTGGAAAGTTCCGCACAAAGACTAACAACTCTGGTGGTATCCAGGGAGGTATCACAAACGGTGAAAACATTTTTTTCAGCGTCGCTTTCAAGCCTCCTGCGACTATCTCCCAAGAACAACACACTGCTACTTACGATGGCGTTGACGGTGTGCTTGCCGCTAAAGGACGACATGATCCCAACGTTACTCCCCGTGCCGTTCCTATTGTTGAGGCTATGGCTTCTTTAGTCCTTATGGATGCAGTCATGTCTCAACTTGCCAGAAATGGATCACGACAGCTTTTGAGCAAATAAGCTTACTTCTCTTGCATGAAAAAGTTATGTACTAATTTGAAAAGTTCCCCGATATTTTTGACACCCTCTAAAACCCCTCTATAATTAAACACCGTTACCACGCCTGTAATTCCATCAACACACTGCCTTCCACGAATACCCAACCAACTTGATTCTTGCAATCCAACTAGCAATACCCCCGACTGTTAAAAATGTACCCGAAAATGCCATCATCCCCATCCAACGATTTATCTCGTACCCGTTTCCTAAAATTGCTCCGCCTAATGGTATACCAGCCAAATTGGCTAAACTCAAGCACGCGTACATTAATCCGACCCGAGTACCAATATCCTCAATTCTACTAATTTTGGCTGTACATGCTGGAGTTAATGCGACAAAAGTACCGGAAAAGAATCCATAGAAAAGAACGTAAACGATTTGAACACCTAATGAGCGCGCGGGAATCCAAATCGCAAGAGTGACTACCCCACAAAAGAATATAGCAATTGAGTTCATGTTATACTGACCCAAACGCTCTGCAAGTATCGCAGGAATAATACGACCGAATATGCTAGTCGCGTTCATAATTGAAACGAGATACGTTGCGAAACTAGGGGAAATGTTATGATAAATTGCATTCGAAACAATGTATGTATACGGAAGCGTAAAGCCAACATAACCGAGCGAAAACGCAATTGCAATCATTCTGAAGTCGACGTCTCTGAAATGTGCAAAAATATGCTTAGGATACAAAGGTATCCAGTATCCACGGGGTTTCACATTTGACCTTATTGTGCAATTTGCAATAATCAATAAAGCAAGGATAATAAATGCACATGTGCGCATCATCCAGCCAAATGAAGTAACAGTCTCTAATTTGCGGATTAGTAGCGGGTAAACTACGCCACCTGCACTAGAACCTGCAGACATGATTCCTAATGCTCGTGCCCGTTTATGCTTGAACCAACTTGATGTACTGCCGACTGCGACATTAAATGTAAATGCTGCACCTATAGGCGCAACTATTCCTTGAAAGCTAAATAAAATCATCAGTATTTGCTTCAAGTTCTACAAAGAAAAACTGACATTAAAATCTCAATATAGGTGCTACTGAAGGAGGTTGCCATAATTCCAGTCACTTCTAGTACAGTTCCAGTAAGTAGTAAATACCGCGGTCCATAAGAATCAAACAAACGTCCCACAAACTATCCTATTAATTTTTTTTCTCCCAAGTTTTTTCATATACATACCAAACAGCCCATAAACATAATTGACGACTGTAGAGTTGATATCCAACTCACTGCCGTTGGCGAGTATCCATACAGTTGGTTACGAAGATAATAATCCTCAAATACACCAAATGTATTAATCCATCCAAATGAGCAAAATTGTGTACAAAACGCGCCTACCACACAAAGCCATGCTTGTCTTCCGCCGTCCGGAAAAATCGTCTCTTCTCTTATTTCTTCATCGTTTTCGTCAAACCCATTCTTTTCGGATAGTAGTTGTTCTTCTGAAGTTGATTGGCTTTCTGATATTAAGCTTTGTTCTTCAATGGTGCCATAATTTTTGGATGCTGTTTCGTATTCGAGGGTATCGCAGTCTGAACTACGAATTAATGTGGGATTTGCTACCTCTAGGAGTCTGACTCAAGCTCAGTGTAATTTCCAGACATTAGATATTGTGAAGACTATTCAAGTGTAGCTCATCAAACAGTCTAGTTTCTGTCTCTGCTGCCTTTTTTCTTAATGTCTTTATTTCTGTGCTGACAAACACTACATGTGTCTACAGAAACAGATTACTTTCACGCCTGCAGATCTTTCATTTACTTGGGTAAAATGAAAGTAAAGTCGATAAGCCCCGCAACAACACGGGCCACACCTCCTTTCAAAGCTTTCTTTTTTTCAATTGCTCTTTTCATTCTTTTAATTTACAAATAACTTAATGGAACGCTAGTCAACACATATAATGGCAGCTCTGTAAAATAGCCGCAAACTTGCAAAAGGTGAATTAGTGAGTTGAGAAGATGTAGACTTGCTGGATGCGGTATGCACACTCGTGAATGCCGTCGGTGCTAAATAGCAGCTATCGTTAAATTTTGCATCTATGCATCTAGCCCACAAACACCCACTCTGTGATAGTTTTTTCACTTCCATTTTCTCGTTTATTCGAATAACAACTTAGGGGACAAAACAATTAGAATTGCGCTATTTTCCGATCGATATTGTCGGATTGCGTCAGAACAATGTTATTGACGTCTTTGTACAATTAACGTGAGTAGGGCCTAGAATATCAAATTAAAGTTTCTGATTTCTCTTCTTATCGATAACGATAAAGAATCCCGCTCTACACAATCTGACTATTTCAACAACTGAGCAGTTGATCTTTTAATTCGCTCTATAATTTTGATAAAGTGTTCTTATGTTTGTGGGGGACGAACTTACACGTGGTGCGCCACTTTATTAATTGTAAATTCTTGGAGTCAAGCGAGTCATGTTCTTGAGTCATCTATGGCTTATCTCGAGCATTTGCCGCCATCCGATGTGAACCTCTACACAATAAATTATTTAAACAATAGTCTTTTTCTAAACATTATGTTGTATTTACTAGCAAACAAGATATGCGAACAAACTCCAGCAATGCCATATTAACTTTTAAAAATAAAAATGCTGTTATCCTCTCTTTTCTTTGAAAAACTCCCGCACTCCTTTCATAACGCTCGCGACCCTCATCTGTTCTTTACCTACTTTCTCACTTCCCATTCTTGAACGAATCCATTTCGGCAGCTTTTTCCTAATACGATCATTGGAGAATCTGCTGTCCAAAAAGATTATCACTGCGTAATCGTTGGCGTGTCGGATACCACGGCCTATGCTTTGGTTGACGGCGCGCATGCAGATATTTTCATAGTATTCGCGAGATGCTTCTTCAGCTTCTGTTCGACAGAGTTCATTGACACGCGAAATCTTTGCTGGTGGTATTTGTGACTGGTCTCCAAACTCTTCTAGTAAAGTAGTCATTTCACGTTGTTTGACTTGCTCAAATGTGCGAGTTTTCACAAACGATTGCTTAGCTAGCATATCAGCAGATCTTGCATTAGGAAATGGTAATCCGACCATTAAAATTCCTCTTGCCAACTTATCAGCAAAATTAATACCCTCAGACATTTTTCCACCCACGACAGCAAGTAAAATAGCTCCTTTCGTTTGTGAAGCTGGATTAGTGATGACTTGAGCATATGTAACTAGTAATGCATCGACAGCAGCTGCATCTCGAGGTTCTTCAAAGACTTGCTTACGGATATTGATCTGTTGCCATAAGTTCGTCTTTTTCCAGATATTAACTACTTCTGCCATGTATTTATAACTTGGAAAAAAAAGAACCATACCATCAGGTATAACACACGCGAGATTCGTTACAGTACGACCTAGCTCGGTAGCTAATGACTCTAACTGTTGACGATTAAATGTAAACGTCATTTCAAGACCGGTAGGACCGGTTCCAATAACCCACGCCCCTAAGTTCTGTGACGGAATGACGTGATCGCAGGATACTGTGTTGATTCTTTCTTTTGGGACGTAAGGAAATAAATAGCGCATGTAATCAGCAACAGGTTCCATTGTTCCTCCAGCGAGAATAACAGCTCTTGCGTCCTCAACTATACTTTTGAAATGAAAGCTTGGATCTAGTAATAAGTACTTTAAATACCGCTCGTTATTCGCTTGCTCAAAGAAAACTTTGCCTTCATCAGTCGGATTCGTGAGTGATAAACAAAACGACATAATTTTGGAAAGCAAAGGTATCGCAGCCGGAGGTTGTTTAGTTTTTAGCTTCTGAGTTCCTTTCCGGACGTTTTCCTGCTCGTTGAGATTAGTCTGTTCCTCAGCTAAGTGAACTATATAACTTTCAACTTTTCGAGCAAGTCTGCTTCGTTCCATGTACTGTTCAATTTTGAAAATGTTGACAGTATCGACAGATCCACTTTGTAAGACATCATTTTGAAAGATTTCATCTCCGTTTTGACCTTTCCATTCGCTTAAACACTTTTCCAAGACTACTAGTATTTTAATAATTTGAGTAATGTAGATTTTGTTGCCGGCGTTCAACTTTTTTGAGAACTTTTCAAGGTATATTTGAACTCCTTCTTTAGACTTTTTGATATCTGTGAGGGAAATTGACATTGAGAATAAAGATGTGATGGCGTCTAGTAAATTATGCGCTTCATCAATAATTACAATTTGATTTTTGAGTGAGATTGAAAGAGCTCTGCGATAGCTGGACTGTAGTAGAAGAGGATACGGTAACGTTATAATCTAATTTAGTTAGTTTTTGTTTTCAAACGAGTTTTAATTCAACGTACTTCGCTGGCGAGAACAGCTTCTCGTGATGCATAGTATGGGCATACTTTCATCGTTTTACCCAATTCTGCAATATCTTCAATATCGCGCACATCAGCCTACTAACGTTAGGAGTGTTCTCATACAGTTTTTGTGATACGTACAAGTACATGATCTCTGAAATCTCTGGTTTTCACTCTCCCATCAACGTCATTAGTATTCATCATAAACTCACACTTTTTATCGCCAGAGTTCTGTTGAAGCTCGGTACATCGATCATTAATGGCTGTTAAATCACGTAGTCTTGATATTTTAGGTTGTATACAGAGTTGTTTACGTGATGATAAAGGTACGTGGCGTAGTGTGCCTTCTTCAGAGCTGAATAGCTCGGATGGAGGAAAAGTTGGGAGACGTAGTTGTTGAACGAATTGGGAGAGTTGAGAGTGCGTTCGAGAGGCGTAGAAGATTTTAGTGTCGGTGACATCAAACGGTTCTTCTTCTTCTTCAGCATTGGAGGTAGAGTGTCCGAGTCTGATAAGATTAGTTTACTGTCTAACAATGAAAAATTTGGCGCACTTTTTAAGAAGATCTCGAACCTCAGATGAAAAGTGGCTGCCGCTATCTGCTCCAGATACTTTGGAACTCGTTTCATCATCACTATAATAGTCGTCCACTATGAACTGTCGCTCTCCATCGTCATCTTTCTTAGCCTTTTTCGTAGACTCAAGACCACCAAACACTCTTTTCCCCGAATTCCCAGAGTTTTTAGCAGCAAGCTTCTCTTTCCGTTCAAGATCACGGATTTTGTCAATCCGTGCTTGCAGGGCTCTATATTTTCGTTGTCGTTGCTCTTTCAGCATAGCTTGATGATGCTCGCGTACCCACCGTGGTTCGGTAGGGTCTATTGTTGACTCATCCTCTTGTTGTAGGAGGGACTGGTGGTCACGAAGCCATGTCATTGCACCACATATCAATGATAAAGATTTGCCCTAAAAATGTTAGGAGATTCCTTTGCACTATCGAATACATACAGTTCCTAAAATCTTATATTAGTAAGTACCATATAGAAACAGTAGCTTTTTTTACCAGTGGGACTTTCAAATATGCCGATTTTTCCCTGATCGATCGTCTCATATAGCGCATTCATGAAATCAAGTTGTATTTTATACGGGGTGTAGGGATGATGAAAGTCGCGCTGCAGCAATGCAGAAGACTCAGCAGTCTTCACAGACACCGGTACCGGCATCCCTTAAGTCTCTAATCTCGCAGTAGTGTATATCAATCTCGTACCATTCAAATCAACCGTATTATTCCTGACGCGTCGTGACGCGTTTTTGCGCCGCGTCAATTCTTATTATTTTATTAAGCGGCACGTGCCAGCAATTGGTGACAGGTTAGGGTTCAGTGATTATACGTGCGGCTCGAAGGATCATGAAATGTTTTTGAAAGAGCAAGGTGAAAGAAAGAACTGCGGAACACAAACAAGGGTGATTTGTTGTATTTGGTGTATCTTAGCAATTACCTGACTCGGTAATCTGTATTTAGACTGTATATCTACATTTTTATTCATATTGCTGTTATATAAGTTATACCCAGATACCGACTTCAGCCCAGTATGTCCTTTTTCCGCTCAAATACCACAACCTCATCATCACTGTCTTCTACAGGCAGCACAGTTTTAGGCACTGCTGCTGATTTACAGGCCGATCGCGATCTTGCGTCGCCGCCGGAGGATTCTGTGTCGTCTATTGCGTTTTCGCCGCAGGCAGAGTTTTTGGCGGTCGGAAGCTGGGATAAGAAAGTCAGGATTTATGAAGTGTCGCCGAATGGAGACTCGATGGGGAAAGCGCTGTATGAGCAGCCTGGAGCGGTGCTGAGTGTGCATTGGTCGATGGTATGTGTTTTTTGGGTGCTGTTTCTGTGTTTATGAGCTGTGGATCGTATATCATGACATCAAGTACCGATACATGTGATCCCATATAGTTTATATTGCGGTTACTAACCTCTATTCAAGGATGGAACAAAAGTAGCCTCAGGCGGCACTGACAAAGGCGGTTGGTTATACGACGTTCAATCCGGCCAAACACAACAAGTTGCACAACACGAAGCAGGCATTCGCGCCGTGCGCTTCGTTGATGCCGGAAACGCTGCCGCGCCAATGCTGGCCACAGGATCATGGGATAAAACAATAAAGTACTGGGATTTGCGGTCTCCTACGCCTGCTGCAACTATACAGCTTCCGGAGCGAGTCTATTCGATGGACGCGCAACAGAAGTTACTCGTGATTGGAACGGCAGAACGACATATTTGCATTGTTGATCTGAATAATCCTGGGACAATCTTTAGAACTGGCACAAGTCCCTTGAAGTTTCAGACTCGCGTCGTCAGTTGTATTCCTGCTGGAAACGGTTACGCAGTTGGAAGTGTGGAAGGTAGATGCGCCTTCCAATATGTCGACGAACGAGAACAACAGTATGTGCTAACTGCCATTGTAATATCTTTAAGATACTAACTTCTTTATAGAAAGAGCGGATTTTCCTTCAAATGCCACCGAGACCCCGCAACAACAGGTCCTCGGTCAGAGTCTAATGTATACTCCGTAAACGCCATCAACTTTCATCCGCAATTCGGCACATTTTCAACAGCAGGTTCAGACGGTACATTCCATTTCTGGGACAAAGATTCAAAACACAGACTTAAAGGATATCCATCTGCTGGCGCGACAATTTCTAGTACAGCGTTTAACCGCGATGGATCGATATTTGCTTATGCTATTAGTTATGACTGGAGTAAAGGATATCAGTTTAATCGCGCTGATTATCCTGTTGCGGTTAAGTTACATGCTACAAAGGAGGAAGAAGTAAAGCCACGTCCACCTAAGAAGCGATAAAGGAGTAAGGTTGATTATTACAGAGTAAATCATTTTTTTGAATACAGTAATAAACTTTGTATTAAATACATTTTTTTGCATATTATTTGAACAAAACCCCTTCCTTAATAATCCTGTTGTTCGTGTTATCCCAATGTATAGCCCAGTCCATAATATTTCATGAAACAAAGAAAACTCCATATATTTTCCATGCAAAAATCCAAGCAAATCCACCCTTTCTTCAAAAATGTCCACAAAAATTCAACTTCGTATGATATAACGCATATAACAAACTACGAATAGAGAATGGCATCAGTTTGATTTCGGAGGGTACCTTGGTTGCCGCTCGTATGCGTTTGGTTTCCTTGCTCTCTGTCTATGTGTATGATGATGATGATGATGATGATGATGATGATTATGCGAACAAGGTCCATCATCGCCATGGTCATGAGACGATTTGTCCGGTTTACTACCATTTTCCGCGTCGGAATCGCTGCTATCGTCATCTGAAGAAGAGCTTTCGTCTGATGAACTCTCGTCAAATCTTCTTTGTTTGTGAAATATGCAGCATACTGTTTATTTATTGCAAATCTGGGTTAGCCTTGTTCTCAACGTCATTTCGCAAGATGCAGGAAAAAAAACAAACCTTTCGACTTCTTCTTTCCCATTCCCTCGTTATCGATAACCTCATCGCTCCACGCAACTCGTCTTTCGGAAACATGTCCTCCACGAAGCCGGAGTGTGCCGACAACAGCTGCCTCTTCCGCATCCGCAGACCGACTGTCGCCATGGTTGTTATTTGACAGTCCTCCGCTTTCCCGGTATACAGCAGTGTCTTCAATAACTACTGAAGGTCCCATCGATGTTGGTGCACTTTGTATTTGTCGTTGCATTCTGATGTTGTGTTGTATATAGATGAATAAATAAAGTAACGAACTGATTTATAGTAGGAGATGCTGTGGCGAGATGTTATTCGATTTAGTCCAGATAATTCCCAGTAATTCAGTAAAAATACGAATAAGTAATCAGAATATCAAATACTATAGTCGGTGATTATTTGATTTACAGGAAATAAATATTCAGAATAAAAGTCATAGTCGTTTCGTCATAAATTTCCTTTGCTGCACAATCTCGTGACGTAACCCTGCCTCCCAATTAAAAATCATTCGAATAAGTCATAAAATCACCTTTCGTCTGAACCATTGTTTCACTTTATTACACCAAAACTATCCACTTTTTCAATAGCATCTTATTATAAAAATCTCTGTTCAATTTCAACAAATCAATTTTAATTACTAAATAAATAAATATGCACATTTACATCTTGTAAAACACTTGCTGCGTCATAAATGAATATATAAACGAAAAAAATAAAAACATCATTGATAACATCAATTAAGAACATATAAAAAAGTGTCAGAAGATCACAATAATAAACAGAAAATGTATATAAAAGTAAGAACAGACAAGTATCATTTTATATCTGCATCAGCAATAAACACTCTTCGACTTATTCAACAATTCAACAAAACTTGCATCTACTCTACAAACATAAAAGCAATATCCTCATCTTTCCCTTACAGGTTCAAACAAGTCATTTACACTAGCATTTAAGGAACCCACGTCTTGCGTGACATTTCAATCAAACGACGCACTCCCACCATCCACTGACCACACTCGTCCATTCTAGTCGTAGATAGATTGACCTGCACCGCAGTTGCTGTGTCAAAATCATGCTCTCGAAGTGCGCTTGCAAGCAAGATCATCTCACGGACAGCCTCGGGGCTCAATAGATCACCATTGTTGAGATGGTCAAATAACACATTCAGTCGCTTCTCAGTATCTTGCACCTGTCGTGCAACATTCTGCGGTGTACGTTGCTTAACGCGCGCCATCTCCGCACTCAAATTCTCCACAATGACCATGGCCTCTGGTGCAATATGCGACCTGTCACCTGGTGCTACACATTTGTCAGTAACAATTCCAAAAAATGATTTCATAGATACTTACGGTACTTGGCTGGTGGAGCACTGTGATGGTGAGGATGCATTGAATCCGCAACAACTGACATCGTGGGACTGGCTGACCGTGCGATTGAAGGAGCCTGCGGGTAACCGTCTGTCAACGGCGACGGTGCGTACTGACTCAAATTCATGGCATTTACTGGCGGTCTGCTAGGCGGTGCTGATGGTGGTGTTTGTCCAGTCGGAGGAGGGGCAACTGGTGCATACGGATTTGTAGGTGGGGGAGCAGGAGCAGCAGCCTGAGGCTGCGGAGGTGGTGCGTACGGGTTAGTTGGTGGCGGCGGAACAGTAGTTGATGGTGCAACTGGAGGAGGTGCAGCGTATCTGTTTGCCACAGGCGGCGTAGCTCCCATAGGTGGAGGCGCCATTCCAGATGCAGACGGCGCGGTCTGTCCAACAGATACAAACTCAACCGAAGGTGCATAAGCATTCACAATCCGTCCAGTTTGCGATGGAGGTGGGGACTGCACAGGCGATGCAACTAGTGATTGCGGTGGCTTCGCATTTACTGGAGGAGGCGCAATGCTAGCCGGACGTCCATAACTAGGTGCCGCGCCCGGTGTAGTTGCGGGAGGAGTATATGATGATTGAGGAACAGGAGGCATACCAGGGAAAGGCGCAGTAATAGGTGCTGCAGGAGCAGGAGTCTGTTTACGCGAGGAGGAGTTAGGCTTTAATGGCAAAGCATCGTTCCATCCGCTCACGCTCTTTGTGCCAGACTGATAAGAAGTCACAGGTGGAGGCGCGATTGGCGCATGTTCGTGATGCAAATCAGGCGGAGACATAAGTGGTGCTGGTGGTGCAGGGATGCTAAGACTCGAGCGATAAGCGTGGCCGTATTGCGAGCCAGTTGTGCTAGCGGGAGCAGCAGGTGGAGCAGGTGCATTCACTGTAGCACTGGATTGAGCAAGAGGTTGATATGCGTTAGTCAACGGCTGGTAACCAGACGTCAATGGAGTATACGCAGATACAGGAGCAGCCGGAGCCGGAGCGGTACTCGTAGTACCAACCGGTGCGTAAGGAGAGTAGGTTGACGTAGCAGCTGGTTTCGCTGCGTATGGCTGGTATCCCGTTGTTACCGGAGCTGTAGCCGCTGCAGTTGCGCTTGCAGTCTTAGAAGAGGCCTTGAGAATTCGCTCTTGCTCAAGGTCTGCAAGAGGATACTGTGTGGGAAGAAGAACAAGATACTTGTGTGCAAGATCAAGGAAACCTTGACTAGCAACAACATTAGCGTACTCTCTGTAAGCCTCGTAAAGCTCAGAGAGTGCCCACTTGTCTGAATCAGACTTCGAACCAGAATCTGTGTACTTGACAGCATTCCTAAAAACAGTGACCTTTTCAATGAAATCTTGGAGCGACTTGATATGAATTGCAAAAGGTGACTCGCTCTCAGATGCATTCTTCAGGGCCTCCTTTTCAGCATCGGCAAGTTCCTCGACCCAAATAGAAACAAGCTTCTCTAAATCTGCACCTACAAAATAGCAGATAGAAGCACTCTTTCGGAGTTCTACAGCCTTTGTAGCGTCCGCTCCCTTCCTAGCCTCATTTAACCTGTTTCCAAGGTCAGCAACCAAGCTCTTGAACTCATCATCAGACGCAAATGTGCACAAAGCAACCATGATTTCTTTCCAACTATCAATCTCAGCATTAGAGACCAGGTCCTTCAAGTTCTTGTTCGCAACAGAAGATAAAACCCGGATGTATGATGGACCATCTTGACTCTTTTCAAAGTAAGCTTTCTGGACCTTGGATCGGCAAGCATCGTCACCAGACAGGGCAAGCATAAACGCATCAGATAAACGATCCGCCTTCAAACAAATATCAATTGCAGATGAAAAATCACCTAAAATGACAGCTTGCGTGATCAATTTATCTGTCTCGGATGTCTTATCATCAAAGATTGTGAAGGGACCGCTAGGAGTAAAGGCCTCTGGAGCGGCTGTGCTTGCAATGTTACTAAAGAAGGTATCAGCAGCACCGTTTGAGCTCTCAAAGATTGAGTCTGATGTTTCCTTCTTTTCTTCTGTCTTTGAATTTTCGTCAGCTACTCCGTTAGTAGTCTCTCCATTTACAGACAGACTACCAAATTTCTTAAACAAATCCTCAAGCTCATTTGAAGAATAACCCAAATGCTCGACTAACTTCTGTTTAGGATTTTGCTCATACATCATCAACAAGATTTTCCAGTCATGTTTATCTTGATCCACAGAGGCAGTCTCTAGGCGAGTCTCGGCAATCGTCTTCAAATCTTGGTTTTTCAGAGCTTCTTCAAACTTCTCAGTTGCAGAGGCCAATGAAGGCTCAACGACAACCTTCTTGATACCAACAACAGACTTTTTGCTTTCATCAAGTTTGAACGAGACAAGTTTTCCACCAAAGCCAAAAGAAGCACCAACTGGTCGTTGTAGCCATTTGGGAGTCTGCTTCAGTGAAAAAGTTGCCTTTTGGGTATCGGTGAATGACTCAGTGTTGTTCCAGAAGTCGTTACCCTCAGGCTTAGGAGCTGCAACTTCAGAGCTCGCCAACTTTTTGTTCTGGATCGATTGGACTGTGATTTTACCATCGAACGACGCGGTAGCAAAAACAGAAGGATTTCGGTCATACCACCGAGTTTCAAATGTCCAGTTTGTAGCAATTGGGAACTCGCCAAGCATCTCGCCAGATTGAGGGTTCCAGAGTAGCGTTCTGTTATCTTTGCCGCTCGAAAGTAAAAGGTTAGAATCGCGCTTAGACCAAGAAAGAGAAAGAATTCCTTGACTGTGTCCATTAAGGATCTTTTCAGGTGCATTAGCGTTTCTGAGATCCCACAGAAGGATAACGGGAGAAGAGTCATCTTCGCAAGCAGTGATGAGCTTTGTAGACTGTTTAAATGTTAGAATCAATAATAAATACACAGAAGTCTATTTAGCTTACATTCTCGGGGTGCCACACGACACTGCTAACACCGCGGCGGCCAGAACTGCTGGATCCGGGGAAAAACAAATGCAAGACTTCCCTCTTGTTCTTCAAGTCCCAGATAGATGTAAATCCTGTGTTGCCTGCAGTGGCCAAAATATGAGCAACACTAGAGTTCCATGAAACTGCCTCAATCTCATCAAGTCTAGAAGATGCAGTACCGGGAGCGATGGGCGTGCTAGGCTTATCGAGGTCCCAGATCAGGATCTACATTGAACAGATCAGAACGTTAGTACATGCACGGCAATGGCAGAATTACGGATTGATAAGCGTACCTCGCCCTTTGATCCAGCGGATGCAAGTAAGTTAGACTGACTAGGGTTGAAATCAAGACTTTTGATGGCACTTGAGTGCTTCTTCGCGCTAAAGAGCGGGGATCTGCTCGATTAGAGTTAGCAAGGACAGCTACCACGCACCCCCGCCTGTCATCCGCCAATCAAACTCGTCAGCAGCAAACACATACGTTGATCCACTCAGTAAGCTGTCTGGATTCCACAGTGTGAGATCACCTGACTCCATTGCGGCCGCGATGACGCCCTTAGGACGCGCCGCGGAGACAGAGCCCCAGACGAGGTCATGAAATCTGCATTGTAGACGTGTCAGTAAATGCTCAATTGGCATAGAAAGCAGTCAATACAACACACCTGGTCTCACTCGTAACAGATACAAGAGGCTTCGAGAGCTGAGTGCCTGGTTTTCCCGCAAGATTCAGGTCCCAGAGCTCGAGTGTCGAGGAGGCAGAGAAGCTTGCGTCGACTGCGCCCGCAACTGTTCCTGTCGCGATCAAAGGCAATTGAAAGCCCGGAGACCACGCAAAAGTTGCCGTTCGCGGAATTTCCATGGCTTTTTGCTATTTATAAAGTCGTCGTCGAGGCGTGTTTTGGAGAGTGTTTGCGCTACGCTGTCTCGCTCTCTGAGAATCGCGCCAGTATCGTTACTCGCTCGTTCTATTCTGTGTGTGACGTTTCAATCTTTCACGTGACCACCTTTGCCGGCCCTGGTTCCAGGCACCTGCGGCATTAGCGCTTCAAGTGCATAACCTTCGTTTGCACAAGAAAGCTATCGAACTGAAAACTTTAAAACTTTACACACTATGTGCGGCTCAATTAAAGGAAATTTATTTCGCACTGCTATTAGTATTCGAAACTGAGTGGAAGGATTTGAGTATATACCAAGCCGTAGCTTCAGTTGTTGTTTGCTGTGGCTCAAAGGCTGAAAATAAGAAATGTTGCTGTCAGAGGCGACTAATCTTTCTGAAGACCAGCGAGCGCGCCGAGAAAACAGCCCTTCAGAGCCCGTTCTTCGTCACAAGCAACCGCACAATCATCATCATCGACGACATGGCTCAACTGCTAGTTCTGCTTTTGCAGTTGACGGCGCTGGAATTGAGACGAGAAAGAAATTGTTTAAGCAAGTCAAATCAAAAGATGAGAAAACAGAATTAGAATTAAGTAAGCTCACAATCACACAATACCGCCCTTGTTCTAATTGATTAGTCGACGTGTGGTCCACTATGATTCCAGCGAAAATTGCTACGGCAGTAGTCGCGTATGATATCTAATCGATTTATCTATTTTTGCTGAATACTTACTTGGACTTAGTTCTTTAAAGCAAAAACTACCAAAAGATCCCAATTCTTTAGTGCATCTACGAAGACTTGTTAAGGACGACTTACCACTACGTGAAGAGAATGGAGTTCTATTATCTCTTTTGATATGTTCTGTTGACGCTATTCCTTCTGAAAGTGACATTATAGAGTTACTTGAAAATCTCAGAACTCTAATGACTGTCGTAATTGACGACGACAGATTATTCGTACCGAAATTGAAACAAGCGCCCGCCTTTCCAGCGCCTACAAAAGAGCAGTCCAAAGAATGGTCAGAGGGTACATGGCCTATCATGTGGCGAGGAAATCCTCATTTAATGTATGTGATTACTACCAATTTCTCGTTGCTACATGCTGATCAACAGTATCTTGGACCTTCCCGCCGACGAAGAAACACAACTAAAGGAGTACATAGACGAATTACTAAAGACAACTGCACAAGCTCATGCCTCTGGTGAATTACCAATAGCAACTATGATAACAGACCCCGAAACGGGCAAAGTTATTGCTACCTCAACCGACATCCGAAACTCCTCTGGTAATCCTCTTTCTCATAGCGTCATGGGCTGTGTAGCAAAAGTAGCCGAAATTGAATTTAATAGACGCAAAGCAGTTGCTGAGAACCCAGATCCGACAAAGGAACTTCCACCTCAGGCTTATTTATGCCATAACCTCCAATTGATAACCACGCACGAACCTTGTGCAATGTGCTGCATGGCTATGGTACATTCGCGAATCGGAAGATTAGTGTACATTAAGAATATGCCTCTTTCTGGTGGTATTCATCGCGACAGTGGACCCGGGTATGGAATTCATTGGAATAAACAATTGAACTGGAGGTTTGAAGCATGGCAATGGAATGGCGATGAGATTTTACTGCATGACGTTGATGAAATGACGAATGCTTGATATTTGTAATTTTGTATATTATCTGTACTATACTGGGCTTTGGAGTTTTATGCGTTTGATAGATAAAAGTTTTTCTCTATTAAATTGCAATGCGTCACCACTGATTTGCATTTCGCACTAAATATCACACCGCAAACTGAGAGCATAGTCCTCAATCCGTTCTGATCAACAACTGTACACCCCCTTTACAAATACATAAAAACACGCAACCAAAAACAGCCAAACTTCAAATTTCAACATCTCTACCAAACAAATTTAGATTGAATGAAAGCCTAAATATATATATTACCACAAAACGCAACGAGGAGACTTATTCTTGCACTGGAATGCATCAATGAAATCCTGCGAATCTTCGGCCATGGCGAGAACTCGAACAAAGCTAGGAGAGTGAGGATCAGTGTAAATACGCTGAGCGGCAGTTCCTGGTCTGGTCTTTCCGCACCACCATCTGGCGTAGTTGACAAAGAAAAGCTGTTCTTTGGTCATGTTAACACCAGGGAGAACGGGACTAGGAGATTGCGCCTCGTGTGCCTTCCATGCGTTGAACGCGGCGGCAATACCACCGTTATCAGCGATATTCTCACCCTCAGTAAATTTTCCGTTAACATGTAAAACGTTTCCTTCCTCATCAAGAACAGTGTACTCAGAGTATTGATCAATGAAACACTGAGCACGAGAGTCAAACTCCTGAGAAGTACGCGGTGTCCACCAGTCATGAAGACGTCCATTCTCGTCATAGGCACGACCCTGGTTGTCAAATGCATGGGAAAGTTCATGACCGGCAACGGCTCCGAACGCACCGTAATTCATGTATGCTGGCTGGTGCTCAGAAAACACAGGAGGCTGCAGAATTCCAGCGGGGAAAACAATCTCACCAAGAGGAGGATTATAGTAGGCGTTGACAGTTGACGGAGTCATTCCCCAAGCACCACGATCAGTGGGTTTTCCGAGAGCTTCCCATTCCTCGGTAGCTGCAAGCATTCGAGCAGTCTTGTAGTTTCCAAAGTAATCGTTAGGAGAGATAGAAAGGTCCTTGTAAAACTCAACAAGACTATCAGCAGACTTGATATCAGGAGAAGCATCAGGATAACCAATCTTCTGAACAAGTCTGTGAACCTTCTCAATAGCAACTCCCTTGGTGTTAACATCCATCCAAGGAAGTACGCCGAGTTTGTCAACAAAGGCCTGCTTAATTCCGTTAATAATATCTTCTCCCATCTTCTTTGCAACAGGGGAGAAAGCTTCATCAGTGTAGTAACGACCAAGAATCCATCCAGTAAGTGAATCAACTTCAGCAACGCAAGTCTTCCATCGCTCAGGACGAACAGTCGAGCTGATTCCGCGAAGAGCATTGCGGAATTCAGTAACGGGTCTTACAACGGAGTCCGAAAGATGTCCAGCGTAAACCTCAATAGCTTTCCAGATGAAGTACGTCTGTAAAGTCTCACGGGAAACGTTGGGAAGAAGCTTGTTAAGATCAACAAGGTATTGAGGGTAAGTGACAATAACTTGAGGAGGCATAGTAGCAGAACCAGTCATAGACTGAATCAAGTAGGCAAACTCAAGTTGAGGGAACATGTGTTGAAGCTCGCTGATGGAGAACGGGTGGTACGTCTTTGAGCCATCGAATAGCTCCTCGCTAAAACTAATCAGCCATTGTCATATCATAATATTCAATTAACTTACAGGTCAAGACTGATAAATGCGAGCTCGGTCTCGAAATCAACAACCTGCTTAGCCAGCACAGCGTAGCGTGCATCGGCCTCGCTAGCTGACAAAGTTGTGTTGACATCAGCCAAAACATTAGCAAGAACTTGCTTGATGGCATCAGCATAAGCGCTCTTAATGTTCTCTCTAGCATAGTACTCCTTCGATGGAAGACCGTTGAGAGGCTGGTACAATTTAAGTGCAGTGAAATCAGGGTCCATGTCATCAGCATCAATGTCGAACTGAATGAGTCCAGTGATAGCCATCGTTTGAAGGTACAAAACAATATCAGTCAAATCAATATCAGCAGTACGGGCTTGGTCCTTGGTCATGATCTCCGAAGGTCCCTCAACCCAAGTTCTCATGGTCTCAGCAGCACCCGAGTACAAGGGGTAAATGCCCTGAATCTTCTCAAGAATAGGGTAGATTGGCTCACCACCAACCTCAGCAATTCGGTCAGTGTTCATGCACGCCTTGTAAACGCCAGAGGCCTTCTCCCAAAGAGCACGCTCAGCGGCAGTTGAGCCAGTGAACTCACCCTCAAGGATACGTCGCGACAAACGCTGCGATTCTTCAGCCATAATAGTGGAAGTGAAGTAGTCACCTCTGTCTGACGCAATGTCGTGAGAAGCAATCCAGCCACCACAAGTGTACTGGAAGAAGTCTTCACAAGGGTCAGCAGTCGCATCCATGTCGGCGAGCACGCCAGCGGCAGCTGCGATACAGCCTGGAGTCATGCAGATCTCGTCCGCTACAGGCTCCGACTTCTTCTCCCGATGACCAAGTTTCCAGAATCCTCTGACAACCAAAACGAAGAGAATAAAGGCAACGACTCCAAGAACAACCTTGAGCCATAAGGGTGCGCGACGAGGAGCTAGCGCATCGTCCGAAGTAGCTCCAGCCTCAGCGGTAGCTTCGTCGCTAGCAAAGATAGCATTCACTGCCTCAGGATTAGACGGATAAGGAATCTCATTTGTGGTTTCCGAAGTCAAAAGAGGAGCAGAATCGGCCTCGTCATCGCTGGCTACGCTGCTGGTAGCATCAGGAATGGTATCACGAGTGATGGCTTTACTGAGACTATACAGCCGGATATTAGTAATTTGTAATTTACAGAAGTAAAAAACCAGCTATCGGATAGAAAGTAGTAGTAAAACATGTAAAAATGTATGAAAGGTATCAATTGCGCAAAATAATAGAAATATTGTGTCTTCTGATAACAATTGCTCGCATGTCTGGTGAAACTACCAATTTACAGCCCCCAATGGACTTCACAGCATCTATTAACAAAGTAAGTACTTACGGGTGCTCCTGTTCCTCCGACATTGTTCAGATACGTCCCGAGAATGGCAATTGCGCGGGAACTGGAAGTGTAGAGACCAAAAACGAGGCGGGAGCTCTGGACTAATCCGCTTTACTCCCAAGGCCCCCCGGACTACGACGGTGATAAGCTAAGTTTAATCGCTAGTTCTACCAGCCACCTAACCCTAAAAGTAATCTTATCGATAAAAATTATTTAATCAATTGCAAAATTGTCAATTTGTTAAGCCTTTTAAATAACAAAATCACAGTCATTCAATTGAAGTAAATATGATCATTTGGAAGTTTAGTGGGACCCTGTCGGAATCTCAAATTGCACGGTTTGTGCGTGAATTTCGATGAGCCGCAATGTATATTCTTAATACGTAGCAGACGACACCTATACCTCGAATCAGAGATCAGGCAGGTTTCGCAGCTGCACGCGACTCTGTGGCTGCCATTGTGACTATAAACTCATAAGCCCTGTTTGATACTAGCAGAATATTCTGTTTAATTTTGTGTCTAATTCAGTTGTCTATTCTACTGTTGTAGTGCGCGAACAGAAGCCATTATATCTCGGTACAGGCCTTGTGCTTGCTCAGACTTCCTGAGCACAAATGATGAACCGAATATCTCAAATGGGGAAGGCTATTGCTGACGAGCTTGAACAAGCGCGTGTACAGTCAATTGCGTCCGCATCGGCAGCGGATCGTGCGCGGTCTTTGTCGCCTGCCGGCAACCGAGCTGATGGCAGCCGCGACGCTTCGCGCAGCCGTACTCCTGCTGTTGCCGCTGATACCCAAATCAATCCGCAGACTGAAAGCAGTGTTATGTTTGATGCCAGTGATGTGCAGAATAGCGAAGATCAGGATGTCCAGATCAGCCGCTCAGCTACACCCGCAACGTCACTGCCGTCGTCATCAGTAACCTCCCCTCAGCCAACTAGAACGCAGCCAGTGCAGCAGCAATCTGCTTCGCGGTCAGCAACACCTGTACCAAACACTATGGAACAATTACCAGCTGAAGTCAGATCGAAATTGCGCAAGCTCGCAAAGTTTGAGGAACGGTATCCTGGTATGTATACTTTTTAGCGCTGAAATTGGTATCCTCACTTTTCTGACCTTGAATAGAATTGAAGAAAGCTTACGATAACGAGAGATATCGTACTTCTTTTATTGAAGCGTTTGAGAGAGTTCTCAAAGAGAACACCCCCTGTTCGTCTATTCGAGAACCAGACTCTTTTGTAGAATATCTACAAAATTTGACGTCACGACAAGATATGCTCATGGAGGAAATTACACGAGTCACTAAAGAGAAAGACGCCAGCAGCAAATTGGCTACAGAAGCGGAGGCGAAAGCTGCAGATGCAGAAAAATCTCTGAAAGACGCGCAAGAAAAATTAAGAGAGATGGAAGCGGAAGTCTCAGTGTTCTATGTCGAGGTTGAGAATCGAGATCACCGCATCAAAGAAATCGAAGACTCAAAGGCATCAGAAATATCGGCCTTGCAGAAGGAATTAGAAGATTCAAAGCAGGAATTGTCTACAGCTCAAACAACCATTGCTGATTTGAAAAGCAGTTTAGATGCTGAAGTCAAAAAGGTGAAAGACGAGAGTGAAACCGAAAAGTCCGAGCTTTTATCTCGGATTGACTCTTTGAAGGCAGAAGCTGAGAAAGCAAGCACTACATCTGAAGAAACAACACGAGCTGCTGCTGAGAATGATGTCAGAATATCTAATCTCACAGCTGAAATAGAAAAACTTCAAAAAGAGAGTGAATCGAAATCAGCGGAAACTTCAACTGAAACTACCAAGATAACTGAAAAATTGCATGCCGCTCAAGCTCGAATCAGCGAACTAGAGGAAGAACTTTCAACGGCAAAAACAAATGCTATCACTGCATCTATCGAACATGGTGAAGACGATGAGACAAATGGACCGGAGGCTGCCAATAAGGTCGCTGATACATCCGTCTCATCAACTTCTTCGAAAAATAAAAAGAAGAAAAAGAAGAAAGGTAAAGGCGGTGCATCAAACGGCCAGACGCCTACTGAAGAGCCTGAACCAGTTGAAACCGCATCTCAAGAAGCGAAAATTATTGAATACGAGAAGAAGGTTGGAGATTTGCAAGAAGAGGTTGGAAAGCTGAAGACCGAGCGGAAGACATCTATGGAGGAAGTTGAGCATCTTCGTGATCAGATTCGCGAAATTGGACAGGAACTAGTAGAGTCTAAGGATGAGATTAAGACGTTGAGCGAGAAACTATCCAGTTCTGAAGATTCTGACAAGAGCTTTGTTGAGCTGGAAAAGCTGCACGCTGAACTTGTACATAAGCTTAATGTTTTGGAGCATACACATGAAGAGTTGGTCGGTTCTGACCAGACATTGAAGGAGAAGTTTGAGGCATTAAGTAAAGAGCATGAGAGCACTCTTGCCACTTTGACAGAGCTAAGGGCTGAAAAGGAAAAGATTGTTGCAGAGCTTACGACAGCAATCGAAGAGAAGGAGAAAGCTTTGAAGCAGGTAGCGACACTATCTACAGAAAAGGAAGCTGCACTAAAGCAAGTCAAGCTAGCTCTTACTGAGAAAGAGAAGGCTATTACGGATTTGGAACTGAAGATGCGTGATATTCAGAGCGACTTAAAAGCAACTGAGCAGGTTTCACAGACTCGATTCAAGGAGCTTAACGAGAAGAACGAGGCTCTAGGACGATTGTCATCTGATCTGAAAACATCAAGAACTGAAGCCACATCACTTCGTGAAGAACGAATTACCTTGACAGCGAAATTAGAAGATCTACGACGATTGGAGAAGGCAGAGAAGCAGCTACGAAGCGATGTATCCAAGTTCCGAGCTGCTCTTGTTGATAGAGATAGTGAGCTGCAAAAACTTCGACAGCAGTTACGTGAGTCCCAAACAGGAAGAACGCGTGCGGATGAGCGTAACATGGAACTGAGTCAGCAACTTACTCGCCGGGATGCTGATTTGCGCACACTACATGAAGCGCTTGATAAAGTCACCAATGAGAAGAATCAAATTTTACAAGATATCGAGAATTATCGAGCACGACTTTCGAATCTCTCGTCTACCAATGCCAAGTTGATATCTCAACTTGAAGCTGCAAAGGAGGAATTGCAAATAGCCGTTGCGGAGAAAGATAGCGCAAAGACGATGATGGACAGTTTCCGTGAACAAGCTTCAGA
>JAJLWK010000008.1:0-60624 GCA_030570675.1 Myxozyma neglecta | reverse complement strand
TGTTTGTTGTTTTCTCTCCACTCATCTGCGTTGCAAGTGTTCGTTTTTCTTTTTTATTACTTTTATTATCACTTTTATTATTATTTTTTGTCTCTACTCATTTCTTTCCTGGTTTTTTTCTTTTCTTACAGGGAGGGTACTCATTCTATATTCAGCTTATTCCTTTTGCTTTACTATGTTCTTTTTTTAAGTTAGTTAGAATTGTGGATTAGGGTTGGCGTCTAGCCTAATAAATGGCTGCTTAAGATAAAAAAAAAATTTATATATTTATCATTGTAGTCGTGTTTGTTGTTTTCTCTTCACTTGTCTGCGTTGCAAGTGTTCGTTCTTTTTACTTTTATTATAGCACAGTTCTCCACAGGAAGAAGTGAATCAATCGGTGCTAAGTATAGTTGCCGAAAATATTGGAAATTAGAAAAAAAAAGTTAAAAATAAAACGACCAAATAAAAAAATTGCTACAATCAAATTGATGAATTCATATTCTCAACGAAAACCCTATTCTGGCATAGTTCACCATCTTTCGGGTCCCAACTCTCCTTTAAAAATAAGATATATTTGAGTAAATTTACCAAAACGGCTGTCATACTATTTATTGCCTACTTTTCATTCAATTTGAGCATCCCGAAGAACTTTCCTCATTGCTGAATACAGTCCCAGATTCTGTTTTTTCCAACTCTCACCATTAGGAAAAACTTTGGCTCTCAATTGATTGGCAATTGGAATCAGAGGTTTATAATATTCTGTGAAGCCACTTTCAGCCCATTTCCTAAAATTTCTTTCACAACAGACTATATCTTTTTTCAATTCAGCAAGATCTTCATCTAAATAATCATGCCAATCATATAACGGTTCTAATAAGCTTAGTGTGCCAGACCCACAGCAATTAGTACATATCCACACAAGCACCCAAAAAAATGATTCAAGGTCGTGCATTAAAGAGTGGGGCTCTTCCCCCTGTAATAGACCAATAGCCATATATTCCCTTGTACCAGTCTTCTTCATTACTCCCGAACTATTTCCTCGCTGAACTTTGATAGCAAAGTCAAAATCAGTCAGAAAAGCCTTCCAAGAAAGATTCTCATCATCCTCTTTAATCATAAGGCTTTTGATTGAAACATTTCTATGAAGAATGCCTGCTTTGAACAGTGATTCATGCCCTTCAATACATTGTTCTAATGCTACAAGCAATGCTTTACGAGACCTTGCTTGATAAATTGGCTTACCATAATCACGCAGGATGATACGCCGATGTATTTTATTTGGTAGTACATCAATGCATGTATGTGTTGAGGAGTTCAAACAGCACTGCTGGATTCGTGGCAAAGCAGTATCAATCTCATTAAACAGTCTCTTCACACCAACCTGAGACATTAATCCCTTTCGTACATTATAAATCACATCATCATCTGACCCATTGATGCGGACAGTCTCATGGTGGTAATGTCGATGAACATTGATCACCCCCTTCTCTATTGCTTCTTTGAGAATATCACCTTCTTCTCTTTCGTAAGTGTGCTGCCATGAGTCCTTGATAACCAATGGTGTTTGTGGATTCTCTTTGAAGTGGGCTTTCCAACATGCAGTGCCCCGATTAGCAATTTGACACTCATTCGTTACAGGCTGATCAATAATAATAATCTGTTTTTTGTCTTCATGCTCTATCTCAATTCTTTGTTGACCATTAGACATGATTACAGTAGGATCAAAACCAAGTCCTTTTTCTTCAATGTAGAGGAATCCCAAGACTGTGGTCACAAACAGCAGTGCGCCATTTTTCGTGTTGATATCAAATTGGTCCGTAGCAATCCCCCCTAGATGATCAAAAAACCATATTCTCATAAGAGATCCACAGAGAGTAAATCCCAAGACAAAGCGTCGAGAATTTTGAACAGCTAAAACATGCCTGGCATAGGCCAGAAGTTTGACCCATGCTCTTGAATACCTGTCATCAACCGAGTCTCTTCTTAGTTCACCAACAACGGAAACATCTGGCCAGTAGTACTTTAAGCTATCAAAACGATTATTGCATGTAATCTCTCTTTTGACAAAGCCAATATTCATGCTACGCTTGCCTGTGTAGCTTATTGTTTGTTTCTTTGATTGCGTAAATAACTTTTGTCGAGCAGTCATGGTTGGCATGCAGTCACTTGTAAATTCCTCTAACTTTAAGATCAAATCATTGAGCCAATCCAACGTATCATTTTCATTGAAATTTTCCGACCATCCGTTCCATCTATTAATATAAAGTGGATTATCACCCTCTAGACATTTGTCAAAGACTCTAGTAGAAAATTCTTCCAGATCTGGTACATCTCCAAAGAATATTTTGAGAAATTCAGGAGTTCCAACAGAGATCCAGCTTAGTTCGTGCACAAATGTTGGGGGCATGCACTGGTAATGGTCAGCTGAGTCCTTAGAGCAGCCCGGGTTCCATCTCTCAGGTATTTTGATAGGTGAGAGTCTTGGATTTGGAGACGATAAAAGTTCAGTAAACGCACGGCAAACTTCATCTGAACAAGGATCATTATCTGCATTATTAGTGATGGCGAGCCTTATGATGGGTATGAGCCAATTGGCATCAAAGTCGTCAGAATAGAAAGCTTTTAAAAACTCTAATGCACTTCTTCCAGATTCATGGCGTACATTGAGAAGAGGATACGAATCTCCATACAAATAACACACTGTTGGTAGCAAAATGCTTGTAATAGTTTGTAGATCTGCAAAATCAATAAAAACGCAAGTAATGGAGCTAGGACACAAACCTGGCGAGCTAAGCTGCTCTAGTGCAACTAATGAAGCAACAATTCCTTTAACCTCGCAAATATTCTTAAAATAGAAAAGAGCAGCCAAAAGAGGGTGGGAATCGGGGAAATCATCAATTTCTTGTAAATGCTCTGTTTCTGTCATTTGTGAGTATAAATTGATAGTGATTGCAGAATCTCTGGAGACGAAGGAAAGACATCACAGCTAGTGACGTCAATAGGGTTTTCGTCATATTGACGAAAAACCATGACGAAACCCTATTCGTTTTTCAAATCATGCATGGTGTCAAGATGTTTTTGCTTGTATTTAATAGTTCCTCAGTATCGCATGTATTGAAGACTAACATGGTTTGCATTGGTAAATGTTACCAGTGCAATCGCGAGGTTTGCTGCAGCGCCTGCCTTTAGGTGTCGTGCTTGGTTCAATTTGTTTCGGAGTGTAATTGTGTCATTTATTGCGACCGGAATATCTTTCTGTCGTCGGATATAGAGTGTGCGGTTGCCTGGAGGTGTTAAATTCTTTGCACCAGGTGTAGGTCGGGTAGGTCGAGTTCATACTAGCCATGGCGGAAAAGGCAGGCTTGCTCTGAGACTGCGGTTGAGGTTGAGACTCAGTGAGGTCAACTATTTTTTGTTATGGAATAGTTCGCAAAATAGTATTACTGTAGTTTGAAAATCTGCACTGTTTATTTGATGCATTTCAAGCTGTCACTGAAAATTTCGAGCTTGATGATCAATGACGTCTTTACTCGCCTTGCCGCGAAGCTTTGGCGCTTCTAGCGGCATTCACGGCAAATCATCTCCCAACCAACGCCGCACCTCCGCATAGTCAACTCCGTATCTTTGATAAAATCGGATAGATCTCAAAATCAATACGAAAATGAGTCTAAACCTATCAGCACCGGCCAAAGTAGCCTTGAAAAACGTATAAGTACTTTAAACATTATCATTGAGTTCGCTAACTTTTTCTAGCTTAAACGACCGGATCTATTCATTAAAGATGCGTTTGTCGCTGGCACATGGGTGTCTGCCAATAAAACATTTCCTGTTTATGAGCCTTCAACGGGTGATATTTTAGGTCATGTTGCGAGTATGAGCCGTGCTGATTTTCTCACTGCTATTGAGTCAGCAAACAAAGGCTATCGAGTTTACAGTCGTACCACGACGGCACACCAGCGATCGGCTTTGTTACGCAAATGGTATGATCTCATAATGCATCACAAGGAAGACATTGCTACAATTCTTGTTTTGGAAAACGGAAAAACCTTTCCAGAAGCTGTTGGTGAAGTAGCATATGCTGCTTCATTTGTGTCATGGTTTTCGGAAGAGGCATCGCGTGCTTATGGAGATGTCATTCCATCCTCAATGCCAAACACGACAGTAATCACGATGAAGCAACCAGTGGGTGTTTGCGGTATCATTACACCTTGGAACTTTCCGGCGGCAATGATCACACGCAAAATTGCTCCCGCATTGGCGGTTGGTTGTTCAGTGGTTATCAAACCTCCTTCGGAAACACCGTATACAGCTGCCGCGTTGGTTAAACTTGCTGTTGAAGCAGGAATTCCTGCTGATGTGATTCAACTTCTTCCGACCAAAGATCGGAAAGCTGCAGAGGAGCTTTGCACGTCCAAGATTGTGAAGAAAATCTCATTCACTGGTTCTACTAAAGTTGGAATTCACTTGTCACAGCTTGCAATGGGAACTATGAAAAAGGTTTCAATGGAGCTGGGCGGGAACGCGCCATTTATAGTTTTTGAGGATAGTGACCTTGACCTTGCGGTTCAGGGAGCTATGGCGTCTAAATTTCGTTGCTCTGGCCAAACGTGTGTCTGCGCGAATCGTATATTTGTACAAAGGTCGGTAGCTAAAGAATTTACAAGAAAGCTTGTGGCGGAAGTTAAAAAACTGAAAGTCGGTTTCGGACTCGATGAAGCAACTACACAGGGCCCATTGGTTAATAAAGGAGGTGTTGATAAAGTTATAGAGCACGTTAAAGATGCAGTTTCAAAGGGTGCTACGCTTGAGATAGGTGGAGAAGTTCCTGAAGGTGTGAACCAGTCTGGTTTTTACATTGAGCCTACTGTTCTTTCAGGGGTCACCACGGATATGCTTGTTGCCAGCGACGAGACTTTTGGTCCTTTAGCTCCTATCTTTGAATTTGATACTGAAGAGGAGGTTATAGAACTTGCCAACAACACAGAGTATGGTTTAGCCGGTTATTTCTTCTCAAACAACATAAATCGCTGCTTACGTGTCGCCGCTGAGCTCGAATGTGGTCTGGTAGGTGTCAATACAGGCAAAATTTCTGCAGCTGAGAGTCCATTTGGAGGAGTCAAGCAGTCTGGAATTGGTCGAGAAGGAAGTATGTACGGAATGGCTGAATATTATGTAGTGAAAGCTGTTACTATTGGTAATACTGATCAGTAATTGCTATGTTAAAACTTTCAGCTGGAATCATAAAGTATCTGATTAATGAATTATTTTTCTTGATGGCACAAAGGGTTTTTTCCCACATGTGTTGACCAGCCTCAAACAACAATTGATCTTTAATAAAGCAAAAAACATATTAATTCAAAGACAAGATATGCGACTTTTATGGGTCCACAACCAACTTTTTGCAGGTTGCTAAAATATATTAAAATTCGTGTAGGTTTGCGGATATTGAAAAATATATGGGTAAGTAGGGATATTAGATAGATTTTAATTTATTCATTTATTCATTTATTCATTTATTTACTTATTCTTTTTTTTTTTTTTTTGTCCTTTTTTTGTGTTCTTCACTAGTTGATTGAAGTAAGTTTTCGTCAGTGCTTGAGTAAGGTAAACTCCCAGTAAATAAGAGTTAAGTAATAATGCTGTCTTTGCGCAGCAAATGTTTTGCCAATCATGAACCTAAATGATGGGTTTGAAGAATTTTTAAGTAACCCATGGATTCAAAGGTTTTTTTTCATTATATACCTGGCAATAGCCACGGCGATTGGCTATCGGCTGACGCTAAAGAGCAGTACTGCATCTCCTCAGCAACTGAGTTCCCCTCGAAATGAAGAAGACCGCCGACAATATCGACGAAGAGATCAAATTCCATCAATGTTGAGTTATCATGCATCGTTGATGAAGCTCAGAGATCCACCAGGTTTAGATATGTCGGGAACGGAGATCTCTGATCTGACCGAAAACAGAAGCGACCCGTTATTTCGTTTGCCTGCAGAAATATTCGAGCAAATATTGCTTTACATCCCTTATCCAATCAGTCTGTCTGTCAAGTTAGTATCTAGATCATGGTATGCATTTGTATGGGATTATATTCAGAAGAATCCGGCTGCTTGGTGCCACTTTGATTTTGGTAATATTCCTATTGACCGAATCACGCCAGAATATCTGGTGGCATGCATTGAGCGATCAGAAGGGAAAGTGAAGGAGATTCTGCTTCCAAATCTTTCAGCGAAGGATGAGTATGCTGGTGAACTACGCGCCTTGGTGTTATGTCAACATATGCCTTCATTGCGGTTTATTGAAACTTTTCACATGGACGGCGCACCTTATGCAGGCAGTCAAGCGATCTGGGGGCCAGATCCAACTTACTTGATTAAAAAAGCTGCTCCCTTTCTAAAGTCTTTACAGAGTTTGTCAATTGATGATGGGTTTGAAGCGGTGCTACGAGATTACAGAACATTTAGGGAGTCCACATTCGATGCATTTTCGCGGCTTGAGGAATTTCGAATGTCGATGCGGGTGCTGCCACGGTTTTTTGAATTTTTAGGTTCACAGCCTCTAAAGGTGTGGTTTAAAAATCTACAAAGTTTAGAGTGTACAAGGGAAGATTCTGCAGAGTCATTGACGGCTCAGTCCCAGGTATGGCCCGACATGTCAAGTGTATACGTAAACTCTGATTTTATTGCATTGCCAAACATACGCAGTTTTCGGCTGGGTGGAGTGCCAGTTAATAGAGACAACCTTTGTGCTTTGGATCAACAATGTTTGGATCTTGCATTGCGCTGGATGCCATTGTTGGAGACGTTTAGCTGTCAAGGGATTGCAGTTCTTAGTCGAGGAAGCTACGAATACTTGGTCCGTCGAATCAATCTGCAGCACAATAAAGTATTACGCAACTTTGATTTTTCTTATAGTGATGCTACACGGATGCCAGCTATACCGTCGACCTGCCGTAAACTACGGCTTTCTGAAAGCAATGTCGTTCCTAGGACCTTGATATATAGGAATGAAGTCGAGATTGGATACGCCGAAGATCCAAAGGGCTATGATGATGCAAACTTCATGTCTCGACATTTTGGAGTAGCAAGTGAGGCTACGGATGATGAGCTGAATTCAGAAGAATATCGCAGTCTCAGCGTGCTTGATCTATCAGGCTCAAGGTCAAAGATTGCAAATGGAAAACTAGTAGACTGCCTAGCACGATGCTCTGAAAAGCTGAGAGACTTGAACATTTCATATTGCAATCGACTAAATTACAGGATTTATGATCGCGGGGAGTTTACCGGTGAGCGCGAAGTGCTAATGGGTCAGATTACACGCTTGTGTCCACAGTTGGAAGCGCTTTTAGTCGCTGGAAATGGCACGTTTGATGACTCGTGCGTGGAGCATATTATGAGGTTGAGGGAGCTTGAGTATTTGGATATATCGAAGACGGCAGTGACTGATGACGGCATCGCTGCACTTGCGGGACATGATAGGTTAAAGACACTAGTTTTTGAGGAGTGCGAGGGAGTGACAGAGAAGGGTTTGGAGATTATAAGAAAGGCCGGGTACAGGACGGCGGCAAGGGAGTAGTAGTAGCATTTAAGGCGTTTGGGAGTAGAGGAATTAATGATCAATATAAATTGAGGGTTACCACTCGCTAAGCGAGCCGTCTGCGCTAACAAAGCCGCCAGATCTCCATGCTTTTGCGCCCTTGCTCAGAGCCCGGACAGCGTGCTCGTTGACTTCGATACCTAAACCAGGGCCGGAAGGTACGACAACGTAGCCCTCTGCGACGTCAAAGACTTCCGGGTTGTGAACGTAGCTGACAATGTCCTGCTCACCAGCTTCGGTGTTGTAGTGGATGCCGATGGACATTTCCTGAATGACATGGTTCTGCGTGCAGGCCGCGATCTGGAAGCAGGCGGCGAGGGCGATGGAGCCGAGAGGACAGTGAGGCGCGATGGCGATGTCGTAAGCCTCACACATTGCGGAGATCTTTCTGATCTCGGAGATGCCGCCGACATGAGAGATGTCAGGCTGCAAGATGTCGATGGAGA
The DNA here is from genome assembly GCA_030570675.1 of Myxozyma neglecta. NCBI lineage: Eukaryota > Fungi > Ascomycota > Lipomycetes > Lipomycetales > Lipomycetaceae > Myxozyma > Myxozyma neglecta. The sequence goes on along the minus strand of JAJLWK010000008.1, from coordinate 52,603 downwards.
CCGGGCTCAGGAACTTCTTGACGTCCCAGCGCGAGTGCAGACGCTCGCCCAGCGCGATGGGGATCGAGGTCTGGTTGCTGATCTGCGCGACTCCTTCGTGGTTTTCGGAAAGGAGGGGCTCCTCGATGAACATTGGCCGGTGCGGCTCGAGGAGTTTGGCGAGCTGCCGGGCCATCGGCTTGTGAATGCGCCCGTGGAAATCGACGCCGGCGTCCATTCCGAGAGACTTGACGGTCGCCAGCCGCTCCGCTGCCGAGTCAAGCGATGCGGGGGTGTCGAGCCAGCCGATGTCTGCCGTAGCGTTCATTTTGACGGCCTTGAATCCTTGATCCAGCCGGCCCTGCCTATTCATTGATAGATTCGTCAGTAAGAATAGAAAAAAAATAGAAAAAAATAGACAAAAAAAAAAAAGACAAAAAAAACGAAACAAGGGCACATACGCCTGGCTCTTCACGTCGTCAGGTCTGTCGCCTCCGATCCAGGCATACACTTTGATCTTCTCGCGCACCTTTCCGCCGAGGAGCTCGTAGATGGGCACATTGAGCCGGCGAGCTGCACAAGTGTCAATAACAGCGGTGCTTCACAGAAAGAGCCGCGTAGGCGCACGCGCGAAGAAGCGCACCTTTCAGATCCCAAAGCGCAATGTCCAGTCCGGAAAGAGCCGACTGCAGAACGGGGCCTCCGCGGTAGAATCCCAGACGCCAAACGCTTGTCCAGATGTGCTCGATGTTGCTGTGCGACAAAGCCAAAGTCAGTAAACTGCGTCTCTCCGCTTTCCCCACACAACCACAATCAGCAAGCTCACTTTGCTTCCCAGCCAATGAAGCGCTCCTTGAACTCTTCAAGAGCTCCCTCCACGGCCTCAGAATGGCCCTCCAACGACGCCTCGCCCCATCCGTAGCTGCCCTCGACATCACTGACCTTCACGTACAGCCAACGTGGAGGCACTCGAAAGTACTCAATATCCTTAATAGCGGGCATGATCCTGTTTCTAGTCGCTACCGAATGTGTGCAATTGATCGCTCCTAACACAACAGGTCCGCGTGCGCACTGCTTTTATTTATTCCAGGCCCGTCGTCGTGCTCGTGCGGGCACGAGAGCGGGACACACAGCGGGTTAGGGCAGCCTCCCACCGCTCTCGCGCTTGTATCCCGCGCATCCCACCGGGGCCCCCGCCTAGGCGTGTGAAGCGGCGCATCGCGGAAAAGATGGTGCGATGGCTTGTGGGCGGGGCCAGGGCGTATATATGCGGAGCACTCGCTCGTCGCTCTTACTGCTCGATAAAAATCCTCCGCAAACATGACCGTTCCCGCCGCGCCTCTGCCGATGGGCATCTACGTCCCGGTTCCCACGTTCTTCGTCTCCAGATCCTCCCCGGAGTACAACGCCCTCGCGCCTCCTTTGGACCTCGAAACTCAATTGAAGCACACTCTCTTCCTCGCAAAAAATGGCATCCACGGTGTCGTTCTTCTCGGCTCGACCGGTGAGGCCGTCCATGTCACTGTCGACGAGCGTAAGCAGCTATTATCCTACATCCGCAAGGGACTCGACGCCGAGGGTTTCCACGACTTTGTCATCATCGCCGGTACCGCCACAAACTCCACTGTCGAGACCATCCAACTGCTCGAGCAGGCTAAGGAGTGCGGTTCTGTCTGCGGCCTCGTCCTTGCTCCTTCCTACTTTGCCAACGCTGTCACCCAGCAGGGTCTCATTGAGTGGTACACTCTCGTCGCCGACCGCTCTCCCATCCCCATCATGATTTACCACTACCCTGGTGTATCCAACAATATAAGCATCTCCCTCAAAACCTTCGAGACTCTCTCTGCGCACCCAAACATCACTGGTGCAAAGTTCTCGCACGGAAACGTCTCTCATCACTGTATTGTCGCCAACAACCCTGTAATCAAGGCCAATTCTTTCCACGTCTTCACCGGTCTCGGACAGCATCTCCTGCCCATCATTGTCGTCGGGGCTCACGGAGCAATTGACGGTCTTGCTGCCGTTTTCCCAAAGACTGTCATGAAGCTCTTCAACCTTTGCGCCGCTGGTAAGTTTGCCGAGGCTCAGAAAATCCAGTACATTGTTGCTTGTGCCGAGGAGGCATTCTCTGAATACGGAACTACTGGTGTCAAGGAGGCTGTCGCTCGCTACACTGGCATGGGTGATAAAGATGGTGCCCGCCCTCCCCTCGCTGGTGGAATCACTGGCGGAGATGCCGTTTGGAACGCAAAGTACGAGAGTGCATATGAGACTCTTGTCGAGTTTGAGAAGACTCTGTAATTTTAATGATATCTTTGCAAACTGTACAATGCTTTGATAATAGACGAATATAATATCATCCACCGTCTAAACCTTGTGTCAAGGTGAACAACCTTGAGTTTTACACTTTAATTCAATAGGGTTAAGGTAATGTAGTAGGGTTAGCTCTGTTTTCTAAATTACGAAGATAAACCTTAACGAAATCCAAAAGCGGAGAGCCCCACCTGCAGCCAGAATCCTGTATTGGCTCGCAATCTCGGATTCTAATCTGCACAGTTATCCGCCAGTCTCATTTTCGCATATCAGTCTTCGACGACTTGTTCTCTTCTTATTTTTGCATTTTAGACGCGCATTATCGAGACGAGCAGGAGAAGATAAACGCAAAAAAAGTCGCGTGAGATTTTGTGGTCGATCGCCATTTGACATCGCATCAAATTCATTGTCCCGTCTGGTCTAATTGCCTGACTACACCAAAATGCATATTCAGCCTTTGCAATAATATTTCTTAATAGATCTGGTCTGGTTTTGTTTTGTTATATCTGCATTTTACTATTTAGCATAAATTATGCCAACTGTTCTCTCCTGTTTTGGAAATCAAGATCCAGGATCAGTATTGCAAGCTGCCGAACTTCCTTTGGCACAATTGATTGCTCTACTTGATAAAGCACCTTCTCAGCATCTTAACACTCATATCATATCTGCTGCTCAAATAGCGGAAGCTGCTCGCTTGCTTCTTCTCGAAGTTACCCAGTGGAACCTCGCGTGGGATCGTCTCAACTCTTTTGAGAAAATAACCTCACTTACCACGCAATGCAAATTAATTCGAGCAAAGATTAATGCATTGGATTTTGATTCATTAAAGTCAACTGTTTTGGGTATGCTTCATTGATTGGTCTACGCAGAATAATCATACTAAAATCTCTAAAGGTCTTCCAACCTTCTCGACTGAAATGGAGGCGCTTCTTACAGCTCTAACTTTACACCTCATCCCTATTCTTGCCGATCTTGAGAACATTCTTTGTCAAGCTGAAAACAGAATAGAAGTGGCTCGTATATACCATTCTATTCAAGATCAAATTGCCGCTATCGATTGGTTTACTCCAGAGTTGACTCGACTGAAGATAACCCAGGCTGGAACGCTATTAGACGAGATCCTTGATATTGCACACGAGCCAGTACCTGAAGGATGGATAGACGAAGTGGAACTATTAGAAATTGCTTTAGCGAGAGGCGACTGGACTCAAGAAAATATCATAAAGAGTACAGAGACGGTTTCTGCAGTAGCTAAACTAGCGGCAAAGCGGACAGCCATTATACAACCAGTAGTAGCCGGAAATGATATAATTTTTCACTCAGAGCCGCAATCACCTACTTTGGCCAGGACGGATGCTTTGCGCAATCACGAAAAAGCGCGAAGAGCTGAAGCTATGGAGGCTGAGAATCGCAAACGAGATGAATTTTTAGCCAAACTCAGAGAATCTGACAGCCATGTTCAGGCTGAGCCACAAGTACTGGGCGAATTGCCATTAGCTTTGCACAGCGAGCAAAAAATGCTCACATCTGAAGGAATCTCCTCAGAAGGCGATCAAAGTTCTCAGGATTTTGTACAACAAAGAGAAGACCTACGGCATCAACTTTTGGAGCAACACGAACGTCTTTCTCATCCGAAACCTCTACGCCCAGCTAGTATCATTTCTTTCAAGGAGAATAACGAGATCTTTTCCGATCCATCGCCGTCAACATCTAGGCCAGTTACGCCTATAATTACTTCATCGGAGTCTACACACAAACAAGTGGATGAGATTGACATTAATTCAATAGTTCCAATTCCACCAAGCTCTCCATTGCATTCGCGATTTAGTGAACAACCTCGATCACGACCGTCGTTGCCTATGGGAACACTTGAAACTACCGAATTTGGACTTGTACTCGACATGGAGCGAGTAGCTGCTATCGCCGCCGAGAGAATGTCTCCATCTCCTTCTGGTATCGAGCGTGGAAGTATCGTCAAAAGTCCTTCTGCGCGTTCCCCAATAAATCGTTTTCTTGAAAACGCAGCCGCAGCAAACGCAGCAGACAGTTTGGACCAAGTTATTGTGCCCGCACCTGAAGTTGATGTATCAGTCGTTGACGATGAGTCGCCTTCACAGGCTCTGCATCGCAAAGATGCTGAATTGCATATTTTAGACAAGGACAGATATAGAGGTAGAAATTTGCTACCATCTCATACCCCTAGCTCATCCGTTAGCTCTGCAGAGCTTGCTCCCGACGATCCTAAGCGACTTTCAGTCGATGTGTCTTCACTTCGAAGTAATCTATCTGCTTCTGGAACTCCAGAAAAAGTTGATCGTCAGACCCTCGAAAAGCAGACTCTTGATAGAAAAATTCAGAGAATTCTGTCCAAATTAGAAGGTGACAAAATAGAGATGCTTCCAGCGGACTCTCCGGAAAAACCAAAGGGTCCTCAATATGACAGTTATAAGCTAGTGACCACACCATCAGCGTCGATGATGAAAGAGGCAGGGTACGGCACTACCCGGAAATATATTCTACAGAGACCTAATGCCTCGTCGCAAGTTATATGGGTTCGAATCATTGCAGAACGTGTTATGGTGCGAGTCGGTGGTGGCTGGACTGACCTGGCTGAGTGGCTGAGCAATTACATATTGTATCACACGGCGAGTGGAACAAGCACTTCTACTGGCAATGAGAATGACAAAGCCGGTTCCACTCCCCCTAGCAATTCAGCTGGCTCCGGGAAATTGCAGTCGAGGGTGGCCTCGTGGGGCAAGCAAATGGCTCGAAAAGCTAGCTCTACATCTTCCACGCTGACACCAGCGGTACCAATTCCTGCTTTACCTTCCGACGAAAATTCAAAGCCAAATACACCATCATCTGCCCGTTCATTACGCTCAAAATCGTCTTCCTCTTCACTTCGCAAAAGCAGGACTCCTAGGTCCACCGGAAGTTCAAAGACATCATCATCAGTCAGCAGTACGCCAGCATCTACCCCATTAGGGTCAGCAGGTCCTGTTAGTTCGTTGGAGAAAGGAGGCAAGCTATCGAATGAGAAAAAGGCTTGGGTTCAGAAAGTTTTGAGGCAAGTTGGCTCAGGTATAGTGACATCACCTGCTTCTAGCAGTGCAGAAAATGATGAAGAAGTTGGTAAAGATGTGAAGAGAAAGCTGTTTTCGTCGTAATATCTGGAGTTTACAATTGTTTTAAATTATTTTGGTTAGATTATTGAGGATTTGAGATACCATTGTTTTAATAATAAATTTATTAATTACCTAACGTACTTTATCAGTCGGCGGCCCAACGCGTTAAAGTCCAAATGCGTCGACATTCAACGTTATATATTTTAAAGCCGTAATGTCAATACACACAGACAAATGCAAGATTGTTTTGGCTGTTCAGGCAATCATTCAGTATGCGCTGCGGGTGAGAAGAAAACACAGTGTTTTTTTTTTCTTTTTTTTTTACATATAAATTTGTTTACCTAAAGGTATGACATTACATAGTATCTGGAGAGGACTTCCATTCAAGTCCTTGCAGTCTTATATTTATAAACGACAATGTGAACCAATCATATTAGCCAAGCAGTAATGTAAAGGCAAAATAGAACCATTGATATCAATCCAATCAATCTCCGCATGCCACAGCAATCGGAAGTCCCGTGTGTTGTTGTTTTTCCTGAAGTGTATCGAAGAGAGGGTCGTATTTCAATATGGGGGGGGCCTTCTCTTTTTGGTAATTTCTAATTCATCAACCTGAAGAAGGTGGACAATCCCTGGGTCGGAGATAATCCTAAATGGGGAACATTTAATCCGAATTGGAATTGAAGCCAGTAAATCCGGAATATTTTGTGGTTCTATCCGCCATAGACTAAATAGCTGACCTCAACGCAAACTTATTCTACTAAAAAGGCACAGAATACATTTAATTTGCAAAAAATAAATTTCTCAGTATAGGTTGATAAAATAATCAATCCTCTACTGCGGGATCACGGAGGAACATCAGTTGGCACATATTGCGTATAGAGATTCACTTACTCACCAGCAGGCTTGAATACGACATCAGTCTTTTTTACAAGTAGTAGGTTTTTGTGGAGTAAAAGTTATGTTATGTAGAAGCTTAACGTGCGTGTGAGAACTTCTTTACCCGCTGCTGCCCAATATCTGAGTCTGAACACCCTCCAATGAGCAAATTATTGCCTTGCAAACAGAATTTATTGGAAAGATGATTACGGCTTATTATAGTAGATTTTTGGTTATATCTTGTTACTGTGATTCAGAAATTGTTGAAGAAGTTTTGTTGAATGGCAGACAATATCGGAGGCAGTTAGAGTCTCAGACTTCTGAAGAAAGTGGAAGCCGTCTAAAAGACAATGTAGTATCTGCAAACAAGCAAGACACTATAAATCAACCTGTTCTAATAACGCAAACTAGCCCATATGCGTGGTTTCTGTTTTACTTATTTAATAGAGTGTGTTGTGGTGGAGAAAAGATAGATTTTGCGTTGGTTGTTTGAGGAAATCTGCCGACTGATAAAGAACGTTACAGCTTTAATTTTTGCTATTATTTGATTGTAGTCTACTGTATATTATATGAATAAAAAAAAGAGCTGCTAAGAATTGAAGCTTGATATTACTTGGAATTTTCGAAAGGGTTTTCGGATCAAATAAGTTGCACTTGATCACAGAAAATACCACAAAATTCATTTCGTGCAAAAAAGATGGAAGTTTACTGGGTATCCATCAGAAAACCAGTTCTCTATACTATACTAACAACAGGAATGCAAGAGATTAGATATATATCTGGCATATAGATGAGTGGGTTGAGGCGCCTGCAAGCAAACTCTTGAGCAAGAGCAATCGCTAGAAAAGTATGAAATCATGGTTCAGTTCGTTTGCATGCCTGAGCTTTCGTATGACCGTCAGTTAGCTGCGTCACTTTGGATTGAAAGCAGCAAAATGGGTAGATGAGGGAAAGCCTAGAAGGCGCTGTGAAAATAATGCCACATGAAATAATGTAGTATTTACACCGAAATAAAGTAAATTCAACAATAAAAGGATCACTTATAAGCAAATAACAGGAACCTTACAATGTTTCGCAATACGCGTCCAGCGCAACCAGCACATAGATGCTTCCTGTAGTTGTAAAGCTACAAGCATGAAGTCTCTGCATTTATGCCATTCTTTATTTCCCAAGCTATTCCCAAGCTGGTAGTATTAATGACCGCAACGTCTCTTCTGCCTAAAAGTACTCCTTCACTCGATAATGAGACATAACAGGAATTTCTGTTAACTCTGTTGACTCTGTTAACTCTGTTAACTAATAGACTGTACGATAGAAAGTCGCATGTGCGAGATTGTAGATTTGCTAGCAGACAGTTAAGAGTGTTTTGAGATTTGCGAAGTTTATTTAGCTAAAATGTAAATCTACGGCATCGAAGATCATTGACATTTGTAACAACAGTGACGATTGTAAGGTTCCACACAGTCAAGAACAAGGAAAAGTGTCACTGTAAATCAAAAAGTTCCCAGAGCGCGGCCCGGGAAGCCGTTGAATATCTAATGCCTCTAGAGCAGCTAGACTTTCACATTTGTGCCTTTTCTGCAGTGTGTTTATACCTGGTCCCAAGCGAGAGCCGATATCTATTACAACCTCGCTTGCGAAGCATGGCGACAGATTCTGGAGCCGTGTCTAATAATCACTTACAATCTTCTTCGGACCAGCAGTCGTCTGCCCGCAAGCTTGAATTGAAAGCTATTGATACTCCAGCCCAATCAACCAGGTGTGCCTCATTAGTAACCTGCGAGAATATCCCACTGATTCTTCAAGATCACGCACTGCCGGTCGGCATCTAGAAAAGCTGTCATTGCCGTCTCCTTCAAAACGGAAGCGTTCTCGGACGTCGCTTTCTCAGTCTTCTGAGTCTTCTTCAGTCAGCACTGAACATACCACCTCACAGTCTCTCAGACGCGTTCGTAGATATCCAGCGACTGATCTCGCTCCGGACTCAGATAACAAGGGACAGGCCGGCGATATCCGCAGAAAGGAGAGATCTCGATTTGACAGTGCCAACATGTCTCAATCTCTTTCGGGGTCTTCGGGGTCATCGGGGTCATCTAAGAACGCGGGTAAAAGTAAAAATGCCAGACCTCAAGTATCAAGCGGAGGCCGTCGAACGAGAAGTCATCACGATCTCGAGGAAGATCTAATGGACCTGGAGAATGTTCGGGCAGCCGTAAGCGCTGAAGCTGCTGGAAGTTCCAACAACTACGGTCGAAGTGCGTACTCGTCAAGTCGTCAGCATACTCTGGTCAGTCTAATGTCTCATCTGGATGACGGTGATATGGATGAAGACGATAATGTCAGTCACGACCGAGACACTAGAAGTAGTAACCGGTCGAGCAACAGTCGCAATCAAAGTGATCACCAAGGAGATGATGAGAGTGAAGATAATGACGACGAACAAGATAATGACAACGACGAAGAAGACGATTCGGACAGAGGCTCCTTGAATTCCTTCGCAATGTCTAGTGAGCCTGGCTTGTTTCCTTCTGGTATCATTGACGGATCTTTTGGAATGGGCAGCATAATGTCTGAACTCTCTCTACGTTACCGAGACGTGCTGTCAAATATGAAGCAACGCAGTAATCCTGATGTCCGTATGGCTGCTCTGCGTGAAATGTCCATCATTTCAATCATGAGTACGGAGGATATGTTTTCTTCCGGATTCTCGTTCGATCAAATGATTCAAGAACTTGTCGACATAATGGTGAATCCGGTCTTCGGAGAAGCTGATGCCGAGTCTCCGTCTATAGCTTGTCGGTGTTTAACTAACCTGATGGACGCTTTGCCTCAGAGTACTCGCGCTGTTGCTTATGGCGGAGCTGTTCCAGTACTCTGTCAAAAGCTGTTAGCAATTGAGTACATTGATTTAGCTGAACAGGCTTTACGTGTAAGCGTGAATTGAATTTTCGAGTATAGAATCTAACAACACCTCTTTCTAGACCTTAAATCAAATCTCTCAACACTGTCCAATGATAGTTTTACGCGAAGGTGGATTGACTGCGAGTTTAGCGTTTATTGATTTTTTTGCCACTAGTGTGCAGCGAACAGCTTTAACTACTGCCGCCAACTGTACTCGAACCATCCCCGTTGATTGTTTTGCGACTGTTCGCGATGCGATGCCAATTCTTTGCAACTTTGTCAGCGGATCAGATGAGAAAAGCGTGGAACAAGCTTGGTTGGCAGTTTGTCATACCATTGAAAGTTTCCGTCACCACCCTTCAAAGCTCGAATCCCTTATCAATCTAGGATTATTACAACAAATTATGACTTTTCTAATACCCGGTCCCAGTAGTGTGATTGGACCTGCTATTGCTTCTCATTTACTTGATACCCTTTCTATTTGTTCAAGAGCTTTTCCGGATATGACTGCAGTGATGTTGGAAAAAGGAATTGTTGATATTTTATATCAAGTGATAACGGGAGTTACTCCACCTCCAGAGACGCATGCTGATGATCAAGCAAGTAGCACTTTTATCATGCAGGCTGTCACTCACTGTTCAAAAGATGAAATGCTTGCCGCTTTGAACGTTGTTTGCGACCTCTTGCCAGGTATACACAAAGATGTCACTCAGTCAATATATCCAGACTCGTCTGAGACATTGGATAATGTCATTTTTGAAAGCCCAGAAGTCAATGAAAAACGTAAAGAGGTTTTTGCAACAAAGAAGGCTGAAGTTAAACGATTTGTTATGATCTTCTTGCCTTTACTGCTGGACGTGTATTCTTCTACGGCAGATCTCTCCGCTAGACAAAAAGTTGTGACTATATTTCTGAAAATGTTCTTCAACGTAGAAGTTGACGTACTATGTGAAGCTCTCAAGCACGTTCAGTTTTCATCGTTGTTAGCTTCAATCTTGACCCAGAAAGATCAACCTAATTTAGTCTTATCTGGTCTACAGATCGCCGAAGTACTGAGAAGACGACTACCTAGTGTTTATGGAAAGCATTTTGAGCGTGAAGGAGTTATGGCTGAAATCGCAAAGCTGGCAGCTGCAAAACTTTCTACAGACACGGGTGATAACTCAGCAGAAACTAAGGCTGGTAACAGTGACCTTGATGCTAGTTATGATGAGGAGGCAGAAATCGAAGGACATTTCACAGAAGGTCGTGGTTACGGACGACATCAAGATGAAGATGAGCAAATGCGAGATGGCGATGACGATGATGACGATGATGACGATGATGATGATGATGAAGATGACGATGATGAAGATGACGATGATGAAGACGATGACGACGACGATGATGATATTGACAATCTTGACGATGATAATGATATTGCAGATAATCAATCTTCCAGAGAAAAATCAAGAAGCTCATCATCATATCGTCAAGGATTCTCAACAGGAAACAGTTTTGCGTATAGATCAACATTGGATAGCTACATAAGTACTTTTGCTCAGAACTTTCTTGACAAGTATAAAGTTCCTGAGCTTGAGTCCAGCTTACTTGCAGAGTCTGAATTGAATGAACTCAAAGATCTTGCAAACAGTCTTGTCAGCGGTCCACATTTGTCAGAATCTTTGAGGAAGTTAGCTCATCATTTTAGTAACGAAGCAGAGACTAGCATTTCGAGCTACGAACTTGTTCACTCTGGTATAGTCGATGCATTACTGAAGTTTTTGACAGAAGGAGAGGATGAAACGCAAAAGCTGATCGACAGACAAGAGTTTTTGAAAGCTTTTATGACAAGTACTGGAACTTCACCCTCATATTTTAGTGTTTTGGTTGATAAACTGCATGAAGCTTTAACGCGGTCGGAGAATTTTGAGGTTGCAGTCCCGGGATTGAAAGGTGGGTTACAAGTTGTTTGATGTTGGCCACAGCGATACTGATACTTCAAACGTAGAATCGAACCCAAATCCGTTGGAGACACTCTTGCAGCCTGTCAGATTAAGATTGTGTTCTACAGAGAGTATAAGTGACCGGTCGTTGCTGACTGTGTCAATTCCTGCCATTTCAACATTCAAGACGCTAGATGAATATCTTCGAGTTCGTACAAGTGATGCTGCAGGATCAAATTTCACTGGATCTCGCACTTCATTTCTTAATTCAGCTGGTCTCTCAGAGTCTGCCGATGGTAGTAATACTCCGCCTGTTGGTGGAGCATCTCCAGAAAGTAGACTAAATCTGTCTGCTTTACTAGGGAGTGCCGGTAAGTTTTGGTATAATTTGGTGGTGACCAGAGCTAACTATAATTTAGAGTCAGGAACCAGTTCGGAAAGATTTGTGTCAAATGGACAAACGCAAGGATCTGAGGGAAATGCAGATGTAACCCGAGGAACTCCAGATGCTGCTCATATTCGACCTCTAAGTCGACAAGCGAGTAATGCTCCCGATACTCCTACTCGACGAGGTGTGACTCCAAAGCAATCTTACTCTTCAGTTTTACAATCAAAGTCTGACGCAAATGATTGGCATTTCGAATTCCGTATTAACAATAATCTTGTTCCTCATAACATGACCGTTTCTGGTGCTTTGTTCAAGTTTACGACAGAGAAGTCATTTGTTTATAAATTTACACATGACGGAATGTCTCTTATCAAGTATAAGAAAGTTCCAGGACCGGAAGTCACGACTCCAAGCGACCCTTTGAAATATGGTGAACAACTTAAAGAAGTTCCACAGTCTTTGAAGAACGATAATGTAACGTTTAGCATTTTGCAACTGCTTTCTATTTTATTCCGATTAAACTCGAATGTTGGCAATCTCTTACATGAGAACGTGTCGTCAATCCCTATCTCACAGTTTATCAACAGCAAATTGACTTCAAAACTCAATCGTCAACTCGAGGAAGTTTTAATCGTCGCCAGCATGGTTGTACCAGAATGGGGAACCGAACTAACACGTCATTATCCGTTTTTGTTTCCCTTCGAAACGCGTCGACAGTTTTTGCAATCAACTTCCTTTGGCCACTACCGCTTTTTGAACAAATGGCGCGCATTGAATCCACAGAGTGGCGTTCGCGAGTCAACATTCGTTCGACGATCTTATTTGCGAAACATGCGACAAAAAGTACGAATTTCGCGTACACAGATTTTGGAAAGTGCGATTCGTGTGATGGAGTTGTATGGATCGTCGATGAACGTACTTGAGGTGGAGTACTTTGATGAAGTCGGAACGGGCCTTGGTCCGACCCTTGAGTTTTACGCTACGGTGTCTCGTGAGTTTGCAAAGAAGAAACTTAAACTTTGGAGAGAGAACGAGTCTGATGCGACAAGTGAGTATGCGTTTTGTAAACATGGACTCTATCCTCTGCCAATGAGCGAGACGTACTTAGCGAGCGATGATGGTAAGCGCGCGCTGCATTTGTTTAGGATTTTGGGACAATTTGTTGCGCGCGCCCTAATTGATTCGCGATTATTGGATATCAAATTTAATTCAGTATTCTTTAACGCGCGAGGAGATTCAGTTATTCCGTCGTTGGCGGTAGTTGACGCTGTTGATTCGCATCTTGCTAACTCGTTAAAGTTATTGCAAAGATTTGCGGATGCAAAGGCTGTGGTTATGGCTGACAAGTCAGTTCCTGATAGTGAGAAGATGGAGATACTTCGGGATTATACAATCGACAATATGATGGTTGAGGATTTGACTATTGACTTCACACTTCCTGGAAATTCTTCGTACGAATTGGTCGAGGGTGGTGCTGATAAGTACGTCACTATGGAGACCGTCGACGAGTACATTAGACTCGTTGTGGATGCTACGTTAGGTTCTGGAGTCGAGAAGCAGATCAATGCATTCCGCGAAGGATTCTCGTCAGTATTTCCGTTTACCGCAATGAGTGCATTTACGCCAGAGGAAATTGTTGTTTTGTGCGGACAAGTTGAAGAAGATTGGTCATTAACGACACTTCTCGACTCTATCAAAGCTGATCACGGGTTCTCACTAAGCAGCAGAACAGTTCAAAATCTCCTTGAAATAATGGCTGAATTCACTTTTGACGAACGACGCGCGTTCTTACAGTTTGTTACAGGAAGTCCTAACCTTCCAATTGGCGGTTTTAAGGCACTTACTCCTACATTTACAATCGTAAACAAACCCAGCGAACCGCCATTCTCGCCTGACGACTATTTACCGAGCGTCATGACGTGCGTTAATTACTTGAAAATGCCGGATTACAGTAGTAAGGAAGTGTTGGCGGAGAGAGTGAGCAAGGCAGTTAGTGAGGGGTCTGGAGCATTTTTGTTGTCGTGAGTTGGAATGGATTAATTTATGGTAAATTGCATTGTGCGAGTATGGGCTTTCCTATGTTGCTTCTTTTTTTTTATGTGTTCAGCTTTAGCGAGTAGTTATTTATGCCGCGTTATTGGTATGGTTATGTGTTCGTAATATATACATTTAAATATTTGATCAAAGTCACAAAGTATATGTACATGTGTTGTAAATTAAAATTCCTTTGAACGGTAAGCCCAATACATCTTTACAGGTAAAGACCAAGACCGTACATGCAACGAGGGATGGAAAATATCAAAATCAACCTTCTGCAACCGTTCAAGCCAAACCCGAATCGGCACAGCAGATAGAAGCGGAGCAAACATCGCATCGTCAATAGCGGCTTTTCCACCATTTCGTTCGACAAGTTCAGAAAGCATTGTGCGTGCAGTGATAAGCTGGTCGTTTGCATGCGTCGCCACATCGAAGATAGCGTCGCTGAGTCGGGCTTTTAATGCTGGATCGTGAAGGTCGGAACGGGAGAGGATGTCGTTGTCGCGGATGTTGTGTTTTAGGAGGAGGTCGAGCGGGAGAAGAAGTCTGTTTCGTGAAGAAAGGGCGGAGGGAAAATCGACAAGGGTATCGACTACGCCTGCTGCACGGCCGATGTGGGAGGATACGTGCTCGAGTAGAAGAGCGCGGCGGTCGGGCATACATTCTGCCAGTAAATAAAGTCGTGAAGCGTGCGCTGCTTCGCCGTAGTCTGCTAATGCGGCAAGGCTGGCGAAAGGGGGGTCACCAACACGTGATATTGACGCATCAACAAGACGGAGGAGAAAACCGCGGGTGAGGGAATGTGTTCTCGTGACGGAGGCAAGGAGTTGGAGTACGGGCTCAGATGGTGGTGCTCCGCCTGCCAACACACGACTTATATTCTCACGCCAAAACTCAAGACGAAGACGAGCAGCAGCAGCGGCATTTCCACCCGACGACGCAGAAACAGAAAAGACAGAAGAATGAGAAGAAGAAGAAGGGTGAAGGGCACGGCTAAGAGCGACAGATAGCGCAGAGAGCGCGGAAAAAGCGTCGCGGGCGGGCGCAGGAACGAATGGCAGCACGAGCCCCGGCGAAAGATGCGGTGGTGCGTTGTTTAATAAAGAGTTACACAGTTCTCGGGATGATTTTATTGTGTTTTGGTTTATTTCTGCAGAGGAAGAGGATATTGGCGGTGAGGGATTGTGCACATGTGAATGTGAATGAGTGTCCGTTGTTTCATGGCTGTGTTCATGGCTGTGTTCGTGACCGTGCTCGTGACTGTGGTGGCTATGTTTATGACTCTCAGCCGAGTAGAGCCGTCTTATTCCACTCTCCACACTGAAAATCTCCCGTTTCAGTGCTTTCGACAACATTTCCTTCTGCCTTCTCGAGTCGCCTCGAAAAATGAAAACTTCCTATGACGACACTTGGTGCGGCGTGCGGCGTTCTTATTTAAGCTCTTCCTTATAGGTCATCTTATTCTGTCTGCACTGCTGGTGTAATTTGTATTTGTTACCGGTAATCTAATGGGAGAAAGACGGTCGTCGCTGAGAGGACCGCGGTCGGTAGTCTCTAACGTCTCCGGAGTATCGCCGTCGTCTTCTGCGTCGTCATCTTCAGCGCCTCCGCTGGTTCTCCCTTCTTTCACCAGCACATACCACAGCCAGCAGCAATCACCTCAAATATCCCAATTACCACAAATACCACAAATACTGCCTCAATCTACTGTATACTCTACTGTTCCGGAAGCAGACGAGCAGAATGACTCGGCAGACGACTCTGCTGACGATTCAGCCGACGATGACTCGGCTTCTGTCGACTCTGATGCCTCCAGAAGGGCAACTGTTACGCGCCCGTCTGCTGCTCCATTTTCTTCATTAGCGACAGGTTCAGCACCAAGTACGCGTCGCCGAAGCATAGAAGTAAGCACAAATCCATCTGCTGTCTCATTACTTCTCGAAGACGCCTCAGCGCGAACAGCTCGCAGCGCAGCAAAGTTACTTAAAAAGGCAAGCACAACATCGCTTTCCTCTCTCGCATCAAAACCACGCGCAAAGTCCCGATTTGCGTCGTTTTTGCAACGACATCCATCTTCGGAGTCGACTAATTCTGTTTATGCGTCTGATGCGACGCTTACTGGCGGTTCACGCAGACTCAGACCGACACGGCCACGACCACCGTCGCCGTCTGCCGCTTCGGACTCGAGTTCTTCTTCTTCTACAAGTTTATCAAGTACGCCGTCTGCAAGTACGACAACACTTGCGGTATTTCAAAAACCTGAGAAGCAGCGCAAATCACCAATGGACTCAAAACTCTCCCTCGACGTTCGCAGACTAAGTATATCTTCTCAAACATCTCCACTATCCCCCTTCCCCTCCCAATCCGACAAAAAACATCATCATCACCTCAAATTGCGGTCTCGCAAAGACGGTCCTCTTTCTTCAAGTTCTTCAAATTCAAAACTTACCTCCGATCAAGGCTCAATATACTCCTTCAACCCTTCCGCCCCAGCAAATACACCCTACGTTCCCTATATGCTCCAAAAGTCGATTTCAGCAATGGACGTGAAAACGCTCTCATACCGAGACATCAATAAAGTCAGCGGTGATCAAGCGCAGGCATTAGAAGACGTATGGCCATTTCTGAATTCGCGACTTATGCATTTATTCGCTGGCGACGGTCTTCACGTCCCAGTCGAGGACCTAAACAAACTAGTTTTACTCCACGCCAAGCGACGAATCGCCGAACGCGATCCAACGACACTTATCACCGAGTTTAAAGAAATGATAAAACTAGGTTTATCAATGGTAGAAGACTCCTCAATTTCTTCACTCCCGGACGTCGCTTTCGCCTCTCGTCTCGTCGAACTGTGGAATTTTTATCACGCAGTAGTACTTCCCTACATCAGCGCTGTCTTTTTCCCCTTACAACTAGAGTTTTCCGGCTCAGGCGTGATTCTAAGTAAACAAGGGTCTCAAAAATTCTGGGCAAAGCAAAAGCCTCCAAACTCTTCAAAACTAAACGACATCCCACTCCTTACACTATCCGCGTTTCGCGACTGGATCGTTCTTCCGCTTTATGCTCGGTTAAAGCTGCTGTTTTCCGCGCCGGCGTATCGGGAAATTTCGAAAAAGGATTTGGCAGGCTTGTTGCAGTGTTTGAGGTATTTGGCAAAAGTCAAAAGTGGCGATGGCAAGTTTGACAGGGTTCATGAGTTGGTTTTGTTGGCGAAACAGGCGTTTTTGGAGGTTTCGGGGAGTTAAGTTGTTTTTGTGTAGGTACCTGTAACAAAGGTTTTTTTTTTTGCAAAGGGCGTTTCTCTATTTTATTGTACATTACATTATACATGCTCTTGAATGTCATGAACGCAGTTTGATTTAAGTATTATGATTTCGTGTATTCTTGACTGAATGCGATTCTTCAGCAAAACCCTTTCATTCATTGAACCCGTGAAATCGCGTTTTAGAAGCTCAGGATTGTCAAGTTTTTTTCACACTTTGACATTATAATTGGTACTCATGGCAACTCAAAACGAGTTTTGCCTGCTCACAGGAAGTTTTTATTTAACAGCTTGATAGTGAAAAGTCCACTTCACTTTCGCAGCTGAAATAGGGCAAATAAATTGCTACTAAAACCTGAGAGTATATTTTACTGTATATTAAAGCAAGATGTATGATTTTTTCCTAGATAATGTAGTGGCATAGTGCTTAATTCATGACGCACTCGACGCATCACTTCACTAGCTCGCAAGAACTGAGCCATCTCTTACAAGTGGCTTTTGGAATGAATAAAATAGAAAAAAAACGCTTCCAGACCCTGATGTACGCGCAATTCCGAACATTCTACAGCACTAGATTTGAGATTGTAGAAACTTATACAAAAGATTGGCATTTGCATTTACAGAGATGAAAAAGACATTGAGATTACTTTACGCATCCTACGAGGTAATCAAGTGTGACCGGTTGATGTCGAAACCCACAGTGCCATTTGGCTTTACTTTAAGCACTAACCACTCCGCCTCAGACCCTACTGACAAAATCCCAGTTTAATTGTGATCAGTTTATGCGCCCTCTAAAAAGTATAATTTTTATTTACACTTCAATTACAGTTGTCAATTTGAAGTTTTTCAGAATCTGTATTACAAAAAGACATCACAAAAACATTTACAGAATTCAAAAGCCTGTTTAAACGTAAAACGTAAGCCGGAAGACGTAAGCCGGAAGACGTAAGACGTGAGGCGGTTTTGGTACGATCAAGGATTCTGATTTGGGAAGAGAGCGCGCTGTTCGAGCTGTGTTAGCTGCACAAAAAATGTATGAATTTTCGAGATTCAAAAGTGAATAGAAGAATCAAAAGTGAATAAACAGCATAGTGCTTTTACTTTGGAATCTGTTCACAAATAGTGGAGTTAGCGAGAGATTTTAAAGGCGCAAAATGGTGTTTTTTCGTCCATTTTGCAAGAGTTTGCACTTCCTTTACTTCTCAACAAGATATCTACGCGTTTCAGTTGTATCACAGGCATGATTTTGAGATTCCGGGCAACATTCTGACCCCAAACGACAATCTAATTTAAGGAGCGGTTGTGCGAGTCTCGTGGCACATAAAACATGAATTTTGGGTTGCAGTACTCGGGGAAGCGCGTCATAGTAGCGCGTCTCAGAATGAAACGCGCTAATCCAGATCGAGCAACCCATACACTACGCTCCCTTCGTCGCAACCGATCAATATCTGGGCCGAACGTCTATAAAAAGGCAGGCTGTTTCCCGCTCTGTCCCTTCCTTTTTCTCGTTCTTCAAACTAACAACACTTGTCTGCAACTCTTAAAAAGTACTTGAAGCTACCTAATGCTATAGATCTGAGTGCGCCGTGTCTCTAGCATTTTGATTTGGCCTGCACCAAAATTTCGATGTTCGTACTCTGTTTTCACAGTTTTCTATTGAAACTGACTTGGATGATTATGTATTACTGCAACCGTTTCGTATCTACTTGGTGCGCACACTATTACAAGCCTTAGCGCTCAGACATCAATTGTCTTGTTCTACCATCTTGCACTGTACTTAATCGACGAGCCACACCAGATCAGTCACACACTTCTATGAAGAGAACACCAGAGCATGGATACGGTATGGGAAGTAGGGGAAAGGTTTTCTGTCTATTCTGTGTCTGTGTTTGTCATCATCAAAGCAAGAGACTCAGCCCGAGAAGAATAAGCAACTCTTGCATGCCATTCAAAAGACCAGTGGGCTACATGAAACAGTCTCTTGCTTATTATTGTTACTATGACGAGATGATTAGTATGATACCCGAAGGCGGCAGAATTCTGTGACCCTCTGTAAAGTATAGAGAAGGCTAGCATGCCATTGTCAGACCACAGAGGGCACGATTGGAATTCTGCACCTTTTTTTCTGTAATGATACCCGATTTACGATAGTTGGTGGTGTACGGTACGGTGTTGATGATTGTTGAGTGATTGTTCGGCATCTGGTATTCCTTCATTAGCTTTTTATCTACGACTTATTGACAATGACATTTTATTTTACGACATTCAAACGGCGACACGTCTTACGTCTTACGCATTATCATTATTGGTTTGGGTTTATTGACGGTGAAGGGTGATGATAGGAAGAGAATAGATAGGCTTTTGAGTTTTGTAATAAATGTTTTTGTGGTGTTCTTTTGTAATACAGATTTTGAAAAACTATAAGCTGAGAACTGTGATTAAAAGTGTAAATGAAAACTATATTCAGTAGAGGGCGCATAAACTGATCACGATAAGTCAATTATCGACATTGCCTTTACTCGACCAAGTTAATGACGCGTTTGTATGGTTTCTAGCTCATTCAGGCACTTGTCTCAACAGAGCCCTTTCATTATTTATTCTGTGTATATTTTTCTCCGAAAGAATTTATTTCATGAAAATATTCAAATTGTCCTTCTTCGGAAGCAAAGATACCTGCCTTTGTTTGAAATGGTTCCGAATACAGCTAAACAAATCAAATGAACCAAAATGTGGAAGATTCCGCCATTTTCTATAATCACGAAAAGAAAAGCTACAAACCGTTCGATCGGAATTGGTGATGAAAATAGCAGATTCTTCGTGACTTAAGAGGTGACCGCAAGTATAGTCTTTCCTGAGGAGGTGCCAAATTTGATGTCCACTAAACGCCGTCATAATCGTCATTTCAATTAGGTTCCTTGTGGTTTCATATAACATGTTTTCCGCACATCGAAGGTTGACACCATATAATTACAAGTAGCTTTATATCAAAATAAGAAAATCAATAACTTTTTTCCTATCTTATCCCATCCCATACTTTAATCCCAAGATTTTCTTTCCATATCCTTAACACAGACTTCAACCCGAAAGCCCCTCTAATCCCTCAAGCTGCCTTAATAGTTCCCTCTCAATTCCACTCAACCTACTCCGCTCCTGTACTTCCAAACTTCGCTGTCTCTCCAAATTCTGGTGACTATCACGAGCCGTAGCCTTTTTCGAGGAAAAATTCATTAAAGATAAAGCATCGTTGTCTTGTTCTATAAGCGACAAAAGAGATTCCTGCTGTGCTTTTGTCTTTGAGAGGTGTTTTTTGTTGTTTGATGATGAGCTTTGTCGCTTTTGATGAGACTTTGCTTTTGATTTCGCCGTCGATGTCGTAGTAGATGCCGTTGGCTTTGTAATTTTCTGCGAAGCAGCGCTAATAACGCTTTTCTTTTCCTTAACAGCTTGTGTCCGCGACGTGACCATCCTACTCCAATATGTACACAAATAAAAAAGTCGTTGATGTTTAGAATCTGACGCGCCTTGTAAAGAAGGGAAGTAGCAAAGGGAAGAAAAACTCTATTTCTACGGATTTTTAAAATCTTTAAACTTTAAATTTTTCTTTGGGATCTGATACAACGATAAATATACAATAAACGAAATACAATGGCGGAATCTGAGATACCAGCGGCGACAATGGGCGCTGTGCCCGCGTCCTTGGAATCAAAACTATCCGAAGAGACTACAGCCACACCAGAACAAAATGGAGATACTGAGCAGACCAACCAACCCGAACAAGCTGAACAAGATGGAGAACAAAAAGACAAACCAAAACGCGCAGATCCACCAGCAGGCATGTCCCGAAACGCCTGGAAACGCGAACTGAAAAAGCAAAAATGGTTAAGTGAAAAAGACGCTCGGCATAAATATAAAAAAGATCTTGAGAAAGCTAAAAAGGCTGCTCGACGGGCCGCGGCTGCTGAATCGAGGAAAGACAATGGCAATGAGTCAAAGGAGAAGGAGGGTGAAGGTGAAGAGAAAGAAGTTTCTGAGAAGGAGAAGTTGTTGATTGAAAGAAAACAACTGGACGAGAAACGCAAAGCTAAGCGCGACGACACTCCCCCTTTACCAATTACTTTTTTACTAGACTGTTCCTTCGACCACTTAATGACTGAAAAAGAGCAAATGTCACTTTCTCTACAAATCGTCCGCTCATACTCTGAAAATCGACGTGCTGCGAAGCCTGTTCAATTGAAAGTTTCTTCTTTCGGTGGGTCATTACTTGAACGGTTTGAAGGGCCCAATAAAGGGCAGTATAAGCAGTGGAGAAACGTTATATTTGAAAAGGAAGATTATAAAGTACCCGGGGACGAAGAGGAGAGAAAGAAAATGATCTACTTATCATCCGACTCAGAAAACACATTAACAGAACTAGAAGAAAACATGACCTACATAATCGGTGGTATAGTGGACAAAGGCCGTCACAAAAGCCTCTGCCAAAACAAGGCCACAGCGCAAGGTTTACAAACTGCAAAGTTACCAATATCAGAGTACATTAGAATCTCAGGAAGACATGTACTGACGACGAATCATGTCGTGGAGATTATGCTCAAGTGGTTGGAAGTTAGGGATTGGAAAGAAGCGTTTGAGGCGATTATTCCGCCGAGAAAGAAACCGGGTTTTGAGAGTGCAAAAATGAGACAGAAAAGAAAGAGGCGGTCGTCAGAGACTCCTTCTACACCCCCTGCTACGAGTACAGACGTGAATGAGGAATCATGATAGATGTAATAATACTAAAAATCTAAAGAATCTCCTGACTCTGCATCGCGTTGTCTTTTTAACTTTACTTCCTCCTTTGTTAAATCGGCCACGAATCTATGAAAATACTCCACGTACGGTTTCAGTGACGTTTTTTCGTAGTCTAGCAAAGTTAACGACCTACACCACTATAAATGCAAAAAAAGCTACTTACCAGCCAACTTATCAGAGCGAAGATTGTCGAATTCATTAATCTCAGCCGTAAGTTGCCCAACAGTAGGGACCTCCAACGGATCAAACGTCTCTGGCCTTGCAGCATTAATAGGCACACATACACGTCCCGTGCCCGGATGCACACAAAATGGAGATTTGAGCAAATGATTCAAGTGTTTAGACACTTCAGCGTCTAATCGTGGATACAAATACTCTAAAATAACATTCTGCTTTGCTTCCATTAGTTCCTTTGTATCCAAGGTTTTGGACACGCCGCGCTGGGCGAGAATGTCGATGTCGGCCCATTTTTGTGAACTCGAGGTGTTGGGATTTGATTGCCAGTGCTGACAGAGCGCGGTGGTGAAGGTTGTGTCAGGGAGTAAAGAAAGGAGTTTCTCAGCGCCTTCGCCAGTGCGCCATGGGTCTTGGTCTATTAATATGACTTGTTTAAAACTGTCGCGAAGAATATTCAGACTCCGTCTTTACTATATTAGCATTACTCAATACTGACAAAAAAATACGTACGAAATGAAAGGATGAAGAGGTCGTCGTAAAGAGACGCGTTTAGCACTTTTTGCACCACCTTTAAGAACCTCAAAATATCCAGCAACAGCCCGTCTCTTCGCATCATCCATCACTCTCGCACGTTTATCGCAAACCCAAGCATGCGCACCTCTTCGACCAGAATACACCCACAACACATGTTCAAAGCCAAAATCCTCCCTTAGAGCGGTATCAAGGACTTTTATAGCAACAGTGATAAAGGACCAGCATTTTGAGCAGATTGATGTGCCTGTGCAACATGTGCGTACGTCATCGTAATCTGTCATATCGATATCAAATACAAGTTCCTTCTCAATTGGTCTAAACGCTTGTTTTCTAACAATCTTTCTATCGCGTGGATTGGCTGTGTAAACGGGTCCTATTTCAAATCGCGATGGTAACAGTCTTACCACCTCACTCTTGAACGCGTCATAAGTTGGGAAAGATTGATAACGTAAGTACGCGTCGTTCTGTAAAGTGAATGCTATTTCACGGTTGGTGAAGGAAGTTGTCGGTATTGGAAAGTGATTTAGCCACAGAAAGAGTTCTTTAAATGGAAGCAGGCGTTGGTAGAAAATAGGCATCTCAGTCATGTCTACTCCACTCGTCATTTTCTTTGGTTTTCTATCCTCGTTAATCCTAAACAATACAGTCATAGAATTGATACATACTCCTCCTGAACTAGATGAAAATCGTCGTCATCATCGTCGTCAAACATATCATGATCACCTTGCTTAACAGGACTACTCGAAGTCTGAATACTAACATCAAACTGCTGCACCGCAGACGAATCTGACATCGGCGAACTACTTTCTGCAGTATTAAATTCTTCGTCTTTGTCGCTTGTGAATGATGGCATTTTTATACTGTGACGTGGTGGTGATAGTACAAGTGGGAGAAGCGAGAAGGAAGGGGACGCGTCAAAGCGCGTCGCGTACACGTAACTTTAATTAACGCTAATTAAAACAAATTACCCTACGCGTCACTCTGACCTCATAAAACCACAACTTCAACAGCACATCACTAATATAACGACAATTGTATAATGGACGAATCAAATGCAGAAAAACTAAAACTTGAAATCAAAACATGGGAATACGAGTTTCGAGAAACGAATGGCCGAAAACCGGAGAAAAAGGATATCAAAGAGAATCCGGAGATTGGTATTTTCTCTTTTCAAACTGTTGTTATTGATAGAAGAAGTTTTTAATGCGTCTTAGATGCTAAATATAGAGAGTATAAAAGACTCAAATCAGGCGAAAAACCACCTTCGACGTCTTCTAATCACCGTCAGCGTCACCAGCATCATCATCATCATCACCACAAATCATCAGAAACAACACCATCAAAACTATCAACACCAACAAAACCAGGAAAACTATCGACACCAACAAAAACAACACCACAAATAACTTACGACGCGCCTTACGCTGGCAACTCCGCTTCTTCGACAGATTCGGCGCGTAAACTACGTGTACGACTGCGCTCAACACCCGTCGGTCCTACGCCGTTAGCAGAAGGTCGTGCTCTTGCCTTTTTCAACATCTTTGAGCTGAATAAGTCGCCTTTACTACATACTGCTGTCAATACCATTGAAAATGACAAGGAGAAAAATTTGGGAGTGAAAAGAGGGATCGAGGCTCTAGGAATACCCGAGACACCAACAAAGTCGAATCCACCCTCGTCAATCGAAAGACAAACTGTCAATCCGCAAACACCGCTCTCAAAGAAATCAATGTCTCCTTCTTCTTCACTTCGCACGCCATCATCAACAAACGCTACAACGAAAAACGTACTTCAACAAACTCCTTCCTCAGCATCATATTTCCATTTCCATCATAAAGACACACAGCATAGTTTAGTATATACTACCCCCTCGCCTTTGAAAAGGCCGAAGCAGATTGTACGTGGTTTAAGTGCTATGTTGCTTGAACTACGTCGAGCGCAGGATGACGCGTTTGCAGAGGAAGAAGATGTATTACGTGACATTGAGAACGGGACCGACTTTACTTGTGCACCGCCGACGCTGTCTGCTTCTAGCTCTTTCAATGACGTATCTAGAAAAATAATCGAGACGGCAGGACACTCGCATTTAGGTGAAACGCAAGAAGGCGACATCGAAGAAATGGAGCGGATAGCCAATGAACGTGAACAAATAAGATTACGACAAGCCAAATATAAATCCGCAAAGACTCAAAAACGAACCACTCGTCTCGTAAAGAGTATTGTTCTTTTGGTTTATAGCATTAAAATACGGTTACTAATTGATTATTAGTGCGGCCGGCTCTGGCATCTGTAGACAAATCTGAGGAGCTGGTATTTGATGATACGGATTCTGACGCAGACCAGCATTTTGATCAACAGCTTGATCCTCAATTACCATCGCAGTCAACATCGACAACGTCGACAGCAAAAACGACAGGAAAAGGAAAGGCAGGTGGCATATCAAATAACTATCAACGATTGAAAATTAGAGGTAGATCATCCAATCGCGGAAGATTTGGTCGTCGGCGATAGCAGGTTAAGTTCTTACTCTACTCTACTTGAGTTGTACTGTATTTTATTATAATGAATTTATATCCAATTGTGTAACCGGCTGCTATGACTCTTGGATCGAGCAATAGTAATGCACGATGACGTTAGAAGGACAGTAAGACAAACAAACCATCTGATCGACTTTGAAATCGAGAAAAGAGCGATAGTGTTCGGAAATGAGCTGAGTGTGAAGATCGTGTGATTTCCAGAGCTTACAAAACTGTGAATGGGCGGTTTTGCTACGATCAAGGATTCTGATTTGGGCAGAGAGCGCGCTGTTCGAGCTGTGTTAGCTGCACAAAAAGTGTATGAATTTTAGAGATTTAAACGTGAATAGAAATATCAAAAGTGATTAAACAACATAGTGCTTTTAATTTTGGAATCTGATTACAAATGGTGGAGTTAGCGAGAGATTGTAAAATTGCAAGAGTTTGCACTCCCTTTACTTCTCAACAAGATATCTACGCGTTTCAGTTGTACCACAGGCATGATCTTGAGATTCCGGGCTACATTCTGATCCCAAACGACAATCTAATTTAAGGAGCGGTTGTGCGAGTCTCGTGGCGCAAAAACATGAATTTTGGGTTGCAGTACTCGGGGAAGCGCGTCATAGTAGCGTGTCTCAGAATGAAACGCGCTAATCCAGATCAAGTAACCTATACACTTTGCTCCCTTCGTCGCAACCGATCAATGTCTGGGCCGAACGTCTATAAAAAGCCAGGCTGTTTCCCGCCCTATCCCTTCCTTTTTTTCGTTCTTCAAACTGGCAACACTTGACTGCAACTATTAAAAAGTACTTGAAGCTACCTAATCGCTAGCATTTTGATTTGGCCGTCACCAATGTTCGTACTCTGTTTTTTCACTGTTTTTCTATTAGCACTGCCTTAAATCATAGATGCAGCTGTGCCGTATTATGCATAAAACGTCTTACAATTTTACATCTGGTTTGGGTTAATTGACGGTGAATGGTAACGATTAAAAGAGAATAAACAGGCTTTTGAATTCTGTATATGTTTTTGTGATGTCTTGTTGTAATACAGATTCTGAAAAACTTCAAACTGACAACTGTAATTGAAGTGTAAATAAAAATTATACTTTTTAGAGGGCGCATAAACTGATCACAATTAAACTGGGATTTTGTCAATAGGGTCTGAGGCGGAGTGGTTAGTGCTTAAAGTAAAGCCAAATGGCACTGTGGATTTCGACATCAACCGGTCACACTTGATTACCTCGTGGGATGCGTAAAGTAATCTCAATGGCTTTTTCATCTCTGTAAATGCAAATGCCAATCTTTTGTATAAGTTTCTACAATCTCAAATCTAGTGCTGTAGAATGTTCAGAGCAAATCAACAAATTGCGCGTACATCAGGGTCTAGAAGCGTTTTTTTCTATTTTATTTATTCCAATAGCCACTTGTAAGAGATGGCTCAGTTCTTGCGAGCTGGTGAAGTGGTGCGTCGAGTGCATCATGGATTAATCATTATGCAAGTATTTTATCTGGGAAAGAGTCATTTTCTAGATAGATCGTGTATGGGCCCGAAAACTAGCCTCCTTTTGTTATATTTTTAATCTTAAATAGCCACATATTGGCTTAGACTAATATAAATTTTTTGACTATGGCGTCTTGTCGTAGTACTGTCGCATCATCAACAAATAGTCTGATCAGAAAGGTCGTAGAGTCATGCTGCCATCATTAATGTATTTAAATTACTGCATTTTGCAAAACTCTCCAAATCAAATAAACTCTCAAATACGTAAATAAAACCAACTATCATTTTCAATTCACAAGTTGGCAGATTACTTTTATGAAGCAAGGCACTCGGCTATTCAATACGTTCGCATGGGTTCTACGTAACGCATTTCCTATAATATATGTCTAGCGTATATTTTCTATATATTTATGTAATATTTCTATTGTATCTCTATCAATACTTACTCTTGCACTTTCAACACAAACCAAAGAAATTCCCAACCTTGTATCAATTTGAAAGCAACTTCGAGAAAAAAAAGAAAGAGGCAAAAACTTGTTGTTTTATCATGAGAACACAACACAACAAAACGAAAAAATAACTGCAAAAGTAAAAATGAAAAAAAAAATAACAGTGTACCAAATATAATTACAACCAAACCCTCATTATATCTTCATCTATTACACTCACTCACTAAACTCTATAAAATAAGCATAACGCCATACCTTCAGAAATCAGAAAGAAAATCCCATACAATAAAAAATAAAACCGATCAAAAGTCAATCTAACTCCGTCGCCCCGTACAATACTTACTCACAATACTTTTCAGCTCATCTCGTTTAATCGGCTTTGTCAGGAAACTGTCCATGCCAGCGTCCATGCATTCGCGCACGTTCGAATCGTCTGCGAATGCTGTAAGTGCGACTATTGGGTATGTGTATTCGAGATCTTGGCGGATCATGCGAGTTGCTTGTAGGCCATCTAAATTTGGCATCTATCGAACGTTAGTGTACTATTTTTATTATCATCTTGGAGAGGGGAACATACCTGAATATCCATAAAAACAATATCAAAAAACGTTCCCTTTTCAAAACTTTTCTTCACGCACTCAACAGCTTCATTACCATCCTTTGCAATCACAATACTATGAATCTTCTCTAAATTCAACATCCGTTTGATAACTTGCTGATTCACTTTATTATCCTCCGCCACCAAAACTCTAATTTTTTCTTCTAGCGGTTTGATTTCTTCAAGTGCTGGTGAATTAGAATCCGGCGTCGACGCCTCGGAATTAGTAACAGCCTGTGTACCAATCACAAGTGACTTTAACGACTCAGCGAGTGATCGCAACGACGTAGCGACAGATACAACGCTATCGGAATCAGAAGCGTCGTCAACACCAGGTATCGGTGCGTTCTTACTTAAAAAGTAGGAAGAGGAACCTAGGCCAGCTAACGAACCACCTGTTTGTCCGAACCTGTTCATTTCAGGAGGTGATCTTCCTGTTGATGTGATTTCTGTTGAGTTGGTGGTAGGCACGGACGAGTCTAATGTGTCATTTGACGTGTCCTCGGAAATATCCACTCGTTCGCTTTTAAAAGATGGTGCAATGTCCTTCACATACCGCAAACGTACTCGTAAAGTAAATTTCGAGCCTTCGCCTTCAACACTCTCAACTTCGATAGTACCAAGCATGACCTCTGCAAGTTGTTTGCAAATCGACAATCCAAGACCTGCGCCACCGTATTTCTTTGACAAAGCTTGGTCGCCTTGCACAAATGGTTCAAAAATGGATTGTTGAATATGATCGGGAATACCAGGACCATTGTCTTCCACTTGAATTTCAAACTCTAGATATTTGCCGGTTAAATCGCCGTCAAGATCGTGTGGTTGAGAGTGTGGTGATGCAGATCTAGGTGAAACTGCGCCGACGAATGCGGTGAATGTATGCGGAAGTGCGTCAGTAGACACAGGAGACACAGGCGAATCAGATCCAGCTCTCTTAGAATGGGACACCGATAAGGAGTGGCCTTTCGTACGTCGTAATTGCGTACTTGAGTGGTTGTATAGAATAGGGGGTGCTTCACGCGAGCGTCCAGTTTGAATACTTGCAGTCGACACCGACGCACTATGGCGAGCAGGTGATCCTCCAGCAGATCGTGTACGACCAGCGTGTCTTAGTAACGATCTAGCGGAGAATCGGGCTGCAGATTCCAGCACATGACTCTTGGTACCTGTCGACTCGGTCCAGTACGGCGTCTTCTCTTGTATAATAGAGGAAGAATCACGAATGGCGCTTGGATCATCAGATACAACACTAGTTTGCTTCGAAATAAACGTAGACTCAGAAGCACGGTGCGGCGGCGCACTACTAACAGATCCGCTATGCTTTTCGCCCAGAAACTTATTCGGACTAGCACCACTCCGACGAGCACTTTCAATCTGAGCAAAACTGGCATTTTCCGCTTGCTCAGGAACGGGCTTGTCGGCTATGCCGAGACAGACAAGACGGACGTGAATTTGACCATTTTGTGGTGTGAATTTCAGGCCATTAGAAACGAGGTTGATGAGGATTTGTAGTATGCGATTGGGATCGCCCCAAAGAACCATGGACTCAATGCGTTGAGGAAGTAGTTCGATGGAGAGGTCGACTTTGACCGAGGAAGCTTGCTTAGCAAATATAGCTTTGATCTGAGAAACGATCTCTGTGATTTTGAATTCCTTTTCTTCAAGAGTCATTTTTCCAAGTTGATTTCGCGAAAAGATGAGTAAATCAGTCAATAGATGAAGCAATAAATCGCCAGATTTGTAGATGATATTCAGACTGCGTTTGACTTTATGTGGATCGTCCTCATTAAGTAGTACAGCAGTCATACCAAGAATACCGTTCAAAGGAGTACGAAGTTCATGGGTGATATTTGCAATAAAAACAGACTAGGCCTCGTTGGCGGCTTCGGCTTGCATCATTGCAGACTCAGCTTGCTTCATAGCAGCTTCGAGTTCCTGAGTCCGTTCACGAACACGCTCTTCCAAATGCTCGTATTGCTTACGTAGCTCTTGAGTCATTTCGTTGAATGTGGTTGTTAACTCCGTAAGCTCATCTTTGAATAAAGGCTTCTCTTTTTGAGGTACAGTTCGAGGCAAACGAAATTCCGGACGATCTGCAGAGCCATGCTTCTTTCGAGAACGCACTTCACCACCGCCACCACCCCCGCTTCCAGGAGGAACGTCTTCGCCGTTCTCATTAATGATGACGGGCGGTGGGAAGTCTGCGATGGAAGATGCGTCGCTGCCTTCGCGATAAGACGGTGGCGCTGTGGTCTGTTCAGTCGCTGATCGTAACCTCACTATAGGTCTGACAGCGAAATGTGCAAGAGGAAGAGTGATGATACACATAAATGCAGCGAGAGAAAAGACAGTGGCCAGGGAGATATTGCGGAGGTGGTAAATAGGCTGGTAGACATCGTCGCGATACATTTCAACAGTTAGGCCCCATGAGTCAAAGTAAACATCAGCGGGCGCGTATCCAACAGAGATGTTTGCACGAAGAGGGTTACGGGCCTTTATAATAGATCCTGAAGTCTGGTTGACAAGAGCAGAGTAGGCCGCTGGATAGGCATCGTAAGGATAGACTTCGCGGAAGAGCGAGGTGTCGTGGTTTGGCGGAAGAAGATAGACAAACTCAGTCGAGTTTTCGGTAGAGTAAAGCGTTGAATTAGTCTGTCCGTTGGAGTCGTAGTCGTAGTCGAAATCCGGGTACGCACTAAATAACGAGTACTGCGAGTAGCCAGCCATTGTCCGATTATCGGCAAAAATCGAGAGAAGCAAGTCGGCCGAAAACAGCGTGGTCAGAAAGCCAATCGTTCTCGACGACGCAGAGCCGCGCACAGAAGCATTATATATTGGCAACGTGAGTGATAGCACGATCTCGTCCGCAGCCGCGTAGGGCCCCAGCAAGACGCCTCCCATCTGCTCGAGCGCGTCCGGTGGCGGTCTGTCCGGCGAAAGCGGATAGAGCGCACGCGGAATGGCATCAATAACGGCAGGAGAGGTGTAGTTGTTTGTCGAATTGAGCAGCGAGACGCGGTCGAGCGCGTAAATGGAGGTAGCGAGCGTGGAGTCGTCGGCGTTGAGCGAGAGCACGAATGACGCGTTTGCGTTTGTCCAGATCGAGGCCGAGTGGTTTCCGGCGACGTACTCGCGCATCGCGCTCTGGACCGACGAGCGCGTGGAGATTGCGTAGGCGGTCGAGTAGTAAAGATCGACGACCTGCGCGACCTGGTTCGCCTTCACCATCGCGACCAGCTCCAGCCGCTCTCCACGCAGACCCAGCACATAGTTCTGCGTCACGACGGCCTGTTTCCGGTGAGCATTCACATACCACGAATATAAACACATAACTACAAGGCACTCACAAGAACAATGGCGAGGACGCCCAGCGCCAGAAGCACGCACACGCAGACGAGCGTCGCCAGCTGCTGGCGGATCCCGATGCGGATGGTCATCCGGCCCTGCGAATGCGAACAGCGCTTCTGTTTGTCGCTATCGTCGACAACTTGTACCTTGAGCCGAATATATCGCAGTCGGGTTGCTAAATGTCCCCAGAGGCAGCAGGATCTCGCAGTGGACGGTTCCAGGGAGATAGATACAGAGAGCTTGTTTGTGAGAAAAAGAGAACTGCCGGTGCTTAGTAAACTCTGGCAAAGCAAGCACGCACGTGACCACCAGACGACGAAGCAGGGTGAGCCGCAGAAGGGAACTTGAGAGCAGAGAAAAGAAGGAGACAAAAAGAGAGGCCAGAGAACCTGGTTGGCTTTGGCTGGGGCGATAACTGGACTGGTTCTGATGAGCAGCCGAGGAATGGGCACAGCGCAAACACGCACACAACGCCAGTCGAAATCAGTGCAGTCAGCCGACAAAGCAAAGACCGACAAGAAAGTAGATACCGAGAAATCGTCAGATAAACTGTATACAGGAGGCAAAGAGCCAATGGAAGGCGTTGAAAGAGCTAGCAAAGAAGAGGTCGTAGATCTGGATAAAGAGAGCGAGATGGCTGTTGACGAGGAAGATGTCGCTGTTATTGCATCGTCGCGGACGAACAAGGGCCAGTCGAATACCAAAGTAGAGGACAATTCGCAGCAGGTCGGAGAACCTGAACAACAGCAGCAAGAAGAAGAAGAAGAAGAGGAAGAAGAAGAAGAAGAAGAAGAGGAGGAGGTAGAGTCGCAGTATGAGTCTGACTCGCTGCGTTCTGAGGGCGATACCTGGATTTCTTCCTTCTGCGCAATGCGTGGTCACGAATACTTTGCTGAAGTTGCTGAGGAATTCATTGAAGACGATTTCAATCTCACTGGCTTATCTTCGATGGTGCCATACTATAAAGAAGCTCTGGACATGATCCTCGACTTTGAAACCGACCCGGACGACGCGTCACGTCTGCCAAATATCCCGATAATTGAAGCCGCCGCTGATCAACTATACGGCCTTATCCACGCTCGATTCCTTGTCACCCGACCAGGACTTGCTACTATGGCTGAGAAATACGATCTCAGTCAGTTTGGGATATGTCCTCGATACCTCTGCCATGCTAGTCCGCTTCTTCCTGTCGGTCTATCAGATTTGCCAGGAAGAGACACCGTGAAACTATTCTGCCCAAACTGCGCAGACATCTACACACCGCCAGGAAAAGAAGAATCCGAGATTGACGGTGCCTACTTTGGTACCTCATTTGCTGGTCTTTTCCTTAAAACATACACAGAAGTACCTGGTCCGTACAACGGACTACGCGTACAACCTTCGACACTATCTACACAGACAAGCACAACAACAGTCCCACGGCCACCGCTCGTCGATGCAGACTCAAAATGGGAGGTTTTTCAAATGCATTTATTCGGATTCAAAATCAGCGAACGTGCTAAATCGGGACCGAGAATGCGCTGGCTTCGCGAACGGCCTCGCGATCATTCTGAATTGGCAGGGTTTTAATTTTTAAGTTTTAAATCTCTAGTCTTTTTGTAGTTATAGAAATACATTGCTTACTGTATAACACCTTTAAAATAAAAACTAAATCCAATACTGTACAATCAATTACGCTACATTCTCAGTAGCTCTCAATTCCGTCTGTAATCTGTCTGTAAACTCCTCTTCATCCTCCATGACCGCGTCTAAATCATTCAACCCATCTTCGTCTTTATTATAATTTCTAAACACGATCCTAAACAGCACTCCAAAAAATGCAGTGACCAGCGAAAGTGAAGTATATGTCCAGACCATGTCGGGATCCTTTGACGTTGGCGAGATTGCAATGCCAATTGCGGCGCCAAAGGCGTTTGTTAATAGGAAAAGTGACATTACCAAGGACTTCATACTCGACGGCGCCTTTGTGTATGCGTACTCTAGTCCTGTAACAGATGCGAAAATCTCTGAGAAGCCAATGAAAATGTAAGCGGGAGTTTGAACGGCAACGTGTACGGCGTTGGGAATTCGTCCACCGTCAGAAGCGTCGCATGCAAGTGGGAAATCATAGCATGGACCAGCGGAGTAAATCATATTTTGTACAATCGCAGCGTATGCCATTGCGATTGAGGCAAACATGAATCCGCAAAAAATTCTAGTGATTGGTTTGAATGGAATTCCAATTTTGCGTAAATAGGGATATAACAAGCGGTCGCAGAATGGAATGAAAACAATAATCACAAGAGGATCGATATTTTGCATAATGTCGTTGGGAATTCCATGGGTCTCCATCTGTCCCGCTTGTGAAATAAAATTATTCACCATCTGTCCGTAGACAAGCCAGTAAATCGGATAAAACACGAAAACCCGACAAGCAACTAAAGCTCTAGACACTTCATCAACGAAATGATTTGTCCATGGAACAGGCGACAGGCCCATCTCTGCTCGGAACGAAGGGCGCGCGTAATTCAGATTTCGCTTTCTGGCGCTGATAAGTAGCAATCTGAACGCGTGAGGAACAACTGAGCCTGATGGTGGCTTCTTGACGTAGTATTTGTTACCGAAAATAAGACATGAAATACCGACGAAGAAGAACAGGAATGGCACGAGATATGCAGCCCAGAATCCGACATGTAATTCAAGTTCCGTAGTCGCAATAGCTGACAACGAACCAATGTTGATGCAGAGGTAGAAAATCATAAACAATGACTGAATCGTCACTGCTGGATCAACAATCACTCGTTCTCCTGACGCAAGTTGTTTAACAAACTTCTTAGTATTGGTATACTGCTCTGCAATCAAAGGTGATACATTTGCTTTAATACCACCAGTACCTAGACCAATCACAATCATCGCAGTGACAAGACCACCTAGTGAAGCACCTGCATCGATAGCAACAGGCAGCGACGTAGTAAAAATGATTAACAATCCAGTAAGATAAATGCCCGAGAAAATGCAGATTGTTTTGAATTTGCCAAGATACTGATCCGCTACAATTGCGCCGACAATCGGTGTCAAGTAACACCAAAACTGAAAGAAATAATTCAACGCCGAAGCTTTACTCTGTCCGAGACCAATAGCACCCGGTCGAAGCGGATTATCAGCCGGATACTGCATGTAATTCATAAAGGGACCTGTGAGTCCGTAGTACGTGAAACGTTCACAAAGCTCGACAACAGCAACGAGCCATGCTGCTGCTGGTAGCTTGTCAGATACACGACGGAGAGTGCGGAGATCATGTGCGGAGACGCCGTCACTGTCTGTGGAACTAGGTGATAGCGCTTCAAGGTTGTCGTCGGTGATGTCTTTCGACGTTACCGTCTCTGGCTGAGGACTAACTTTGTCAGACATGTTTCGATATGTTATGATATGTAATGGTATAAGAAGAAAAAAAGAGAAAGAAAAGAGATGAAGTGGTGGTTATATAGAAGTTCATATTCAAGGAGCGGTCGCGTGGAGTCGCTCCTTCACATGGCTATTCACATGTAACCCACAACGAGCACTTTATACTAAATCATAGCACCACCGCTTTTTTATACAACAGATAATGATTCAAACCCCAATCTCATATCACCAGTCACTTTCTAAACAAGGAACGAAATTATACAAGGAGATAAAACTTACGCACGTGAAAACGTCTCTAGACGCTCCGCGTTCTCGTCGTCCGCAACATCATCGGATGGAAGCGGCAAATACTGCGCAGGCGACGGTCGTACAATTCGCCCTGCCATTGCTATATGACGATCTCCTTTCTGCGACGAAGTAGTTGTCCGTGAAGCACTGTGGAGATGTGGAGTTAGTGGCGGGAAGGTACAAGGGGCGACAACAAGTTGGGAGGTAAGATACGTGTGCGGCGTTAGTTACTGCATTTAGTATTTCGTGCTTGGTAAACAGTATTTATACCAATCTTGAGTATGCATGTATTTGTTTCCATGTTGATATGTCAATAAATCATTTGACACCTGTGTATATCTAGATATTGTAAATACAATACTGTTCGCTTTTACTCGCATTCAAAGCTTGTCAGTGCATTTAATGATATGCCGGCACACCATCTTACCCCATTAACTCACTTTTGTTCAATCATTTGTGATATTCAGAACGTTGTTTAATACTTTAGGAAGTAGAATTATGTGTAATGGGATGGAACCTACGCTATATATAAATCATATTACCTAATCCGGCAATCAATGTAAACCCAATTTTTAATGGTATACTACGTTAAATCATGCACACGCAAACCAATATCATACAAAAACAACCAAGACCCATATTAACTGTCCGATTACTTGTCATTAAAACATAGTTGTCTTCCGCCTTCGTTTTTTCAAACCACTCAACAAGCCGGTAGCATCGGCGACAGCGATCGCACGTTCTGTGGCAGAGTCACCGAACTTTGCAGTTTCTCTGCGCAGGCGTCTAATGTTTCGTTCTCGTTCGACTTCTCGTCGCTCGATTTCTTCTTGTGTGAGTTCTTCAACAGACGGAGCCCATTCGTCGCCTAGTCCTTCTTGGTCTACACGCCAACCAGCTTCGGCGCCGTATGCAGCGTCGTTGTCTACGTCGACTGGTAGGTGGCCTTCACAGGCTTCCTTTTTCAGACGAATGAGAACCTCGTAGATGGCGTGTGCGATGGCAGGGTAGAATTCACCAGTGAGACCGAGATCAGCGACAACAGTGCGGGCGAAGATCTCTGGCGTAAGACTACTCAGAGCCCCTGTTGGCTTTTTGTGTGTAATTTCAGCAAATGTAGAAGCGATAGTATCAGTAGGATTAATAGCGTCGGCTGAAGTGGCAAGGTCCCATTCAAACTTGTCTTCGTAAAGATGTTTGGCAAGATGCAGACTGAGTCTGACAATGACGTTTTGCACGCCCTGAGGAAGATCTATTGACGCGACGGGAGCATACTCGTCAATTTGGGTCCGGATCGCAGACGCGATCTGTGGCGCGTAGGTGTGCGCCGGTATATCGAGGTCTGCGCACATGATTTGCGCAAAGTGTTCTGGCGTTGTTAGTCGCTCGGAGAGGTTCCAGAGGAAGAAGTCTGCGAGCCTGTAGCTGCCCAGGTCGAGGTTGATGCGGATCGGGATAAGGACTTCCTGCTGCTCTGCCGCTGCGGCCAGCTGTTCCTCGGAACTAGTTCAAGTCAATTGCACGTCCTATACGTTTGCAATAAAGTAGAAAAACGCACTGGTATATATGGTTCGTCACAACAGCGGGCTTCGACCTGATCAAAGGCTGCTGTTCGTCGTCGCCCGCGACACCGCGCAACCCGCTCCTATCACCACTCCCGCTACCCGAACCAACACCGCTGCCACCCAGAATATCATCGTCGTCGTCCAATTCCGCGTAATTCCGCTTCGCAGCGCGAGGAAGCGTGCCGCCAGTCGATATCAGCGCGCCCTGCGGAACCAGCAGCGCGGTGGTTCCCTGCCGCACACGCGACGAGTAGCTCGTCACTGAGGCTTGTCCTTTGCGTATAACATGCTGCTGCTGTTGCTGATGCTGGTTCAACGCGTGAATAGGGTGGTTCTGTGCGTATTGACTCCGTCGCGACATCAAGATGCTGAAATTGGTTTATTTGTTTACTGTGGGAACAAAAACTACTGCTAGCCAAAAGACCAAAAGTTGGCCTGTCCAATTCTGGGTACCAAATCACCGCCTACGACACTTATATTGGTTTTTCCAGTAAAACTAAGCAAATATCATATTTTTCCTGAGAATCAACTCAAATATACGAATGGTTCCACGGATCGCACAGGTCTTTCTCTTTGTTTGCGTCCAGACTTCGAAGTCCAGCTCGCCGAATCTCGACTTTACTTTTCTTCGTCCCAAATCCACTTTTCACTTTTCTAAAACTACAAACCCCGCTGTTTATATTCAGCCGCACGCTTCTTTGATATATGTCGTTGATATAGAGAACTACTTGCGGGAAGTCCGACTCATTGCTTGTGTTTTTGTTATGGAGATTCAGAATTCGCTGGACGTGGAAGGTGTGTGTAATAAGAGGTTATTTTGTACCTGTATTGACGTAAGCAGATCACCCAGAAACGACGGAGGCAACCGCAACAGCAGCAACCGCGTTCATAAAGCAAGAATCAACGCCAACTCCAATTAATTCCACAGAGATAGCAGAAGAAACTACTGAAAATGTTGCAAGTACTCAAATACCGCAAAAGCGACCAGTCGAGGAAGTAGACTCGTTGCCGGAAAAGAAAGTACCCAAACTGGAATCAAAAGACGACATCATCATCGACAATAACAGCCCTCTTCCTGCTTCACCATCGAAACCAGATCCAAATTACAATAGCAACAATAATAAACCCGTCCGCGGTGGTGCTCCGTTCAGAAGATATCTAAATGAGCATGTGACTCCGGCATTGTTGGACGGAATGAAGATGCTTGCTCGCGAACAGTCAGTTGCTCTCCTTTAATCACTTGTTTAGACAGCTCATACTAATAATGACTTCCTAGGCCCGACAATCCACTGGAGAAACTGGCGCTTTATCTTTTAGAAAGAAGCAGAAATCAGCCCAATTCTACTTCGTAATTCATTTGTATCATACTATTCTGTACAGTAGCTTTCTTTGATTTAATTCTACATCTACATCTACATCTGATCGTAAATTTCATGTTTGTACTTTTGATTGATCTAAATGTACAATTCCTTGCTCATAAATAGGCCACGTCGTTCCTACGTCGCCATCATATTCCCTTACAAGCTCAGACAATTCCCCAGTCCTGCGATAAACACCAACACACAAAACTTTTTTTCTTGCTTACTTCCTCCATCAGGTCACGCTTAAGCGACGAGAGCAGAGGCAGTGGCAGACTCGTACTTCCAGACAGGGGGGAGAACACCGACGGTCTTGTAGTATCGCACCAGTCTGTGGATTCTCGACTCGATGAGAATAAGACGGAACTTGGAGTCCTTGTCCTTGCGGTTACGGTCGAGGTGCTTGCGCACAGCGACGGCCTTCTTGATGAGCGAGTACAAGTCCTCGGGGATCTCGGGAGCGAGACCGTTGGACTTGAGGATTCTGAGGATCTTGTTTCCGGTGACGACCTTGACCTGGGCAACACCGTTCGAGTCCCGGAGAACAACACCAATCTGCGAGGGGGAAAGACCCTTACGAGCGTTCTTGATGATCATGTCGACGATGCTCTCGGGAGTGAGCTTGAACCACGCGGGAGGGTGGCGAGAGTAGGGAGTGGCTGAGGAAGACATTCCTTTGCCCTGCATCAATTAGCTCTGCTTTCTTATTTGTTTTATGACTCTGTGATTCGTGGTGGGTTCATTTGTCATGAGAAGTAGTCTTCGCGATGTACTCCGTGTAAAGCACCACCATCACCACCACCACTGTCTCCCCTCCATCCCTTCCGCTCCAGACGTACCTTGCTGTGCATGCGACCCATCTTGAATATATATAATATAAATTAACGAAAAGGAAAAAGAAAGTTGCCGACCGATGTGCTGATACTTCGACTGGGACCCGTAGTAGACAAAGCTCTCGAAAAGGTTGTTAGGCTCCTTACTCGGATCGCGCTCATCGGTAGGGTTTACGCCGCAAGTGACTGTGGTTTGGTCTCTAGAAATTAGGGCTTTTGAAAACACAGTCACGTCTGTCCTTGCTCTCTGCTTGGGATATTTGGGTTGGGGTTGCACTTTGTTCTTAAGTTCTACGCTCTCTAATTATTTTGTGTGTGCATATATCAAAAGGTACGTAATTCTTGTTGCATTTCGCATTCGAAAGAGAGAAATGTCGATTGATTAATGATGATACTCGCAATTGGCACTTCTAGTACTAGAGATTAAGTTCTCGATGACTAAATAAACTACTTTCTGACCATCTGAACTATCAATCGCATTATCTTTATTTATCTGATCTATACTAATTGTTAATTAGGCTTTAGTTTATTTCGTTATATATTTATTACTTTACACTATATTTATCTTCGCTTATTCACGTTAGGCGCTTCCGCGTCCATACTCACATGGAATGTGTTTTGCTGCCACATTCTGAGTTATCCCCATCGACTCCCACATCTTGCTCGTAGACATATCTCCTTCAAACAGACTCGCTGCCATCTTGAAATCTCTCGACAGTCCATACTGTTTATTCTGCGCAACGCCCATTTCCTGTCCTATAATAAGTGCCATGTGCGCGTTTCCCCATGTTTCACAGGGGACAGGTTCCGGGACTGCTGTTCCTGTGGCTTTGTACACTCCTTGGAAGAGATTAATCTGTCGCTGGAGGTTTTGAGCAACAATGTACGCTTGAAACAACGCACCGCCTGCCGTTTTAATCACTGGGAAATTGTTCACGTCTCCGATTGCATATATATTCTCAAAAGCTTGTGGATCATCTGCAGGTCCTTCAAGCGCTACATAATCATTAATTTTCAACGCACCAGTGTCCTCCTCAATTGCCGATGCAAATAACTTGGAGTCAAGAAAGCCGGTCGCCGGTTTTCCTCGGTACGTACACCAAACTACACAATCTGCTGGGAACGTGCGGCCGTCTGTAGATGTAACTTGTCCTTCGCTTTCAGATGCAATTCGCGTGTTGAGATGCACTTCAACTCCGAGCTTGTGAAGGGCGTCAAGAACTTGCGTGTGAAAATCGGGATCAAGTGTAGTCTCTGGAGGAAGTTTGTCACGCGAATGAATCAATGTGACGGATTTCTCGGGGTACGTGTATTTGACCTCTCCCGCTATTTCGATGCCAACTGCACCACCTCCAATAATAACGACACGGTCTGAATTGGCAAACTTTGAAGCGTACGAATGGACAAAATCAAGGTAGTCAGATTTGGTTGGTTGCGGAGGCATAGCCAACGGCGAGCGTTCTCTGCCAACTGCAATAGTCGCAAAGTTAAATGGTATATCGACGTTCTTTGGAATACCATCAACAGCGACCGACACAGTTTGCGGTGTCATATGCGCTGCACGACCATGAATAAACGACACATGATCCAGCACGTGTTTCGAAAACGTCGATGTAGGCGCAAAGGTGTCTGGTGCAAATGTAGCATCGACAAGTGTTCGTGGCATCGCGATAGGATTGATGACTCCATGACGAGGCTCAATCAGCATGATTCTCGGTAAAGGAAGATGCGGAATCGATTGTCGGGCTGTGTCTGCAAGAAGCAGATTTAGAAGATTGTGGGCCAAAGAATGGCCACCAATGGAGCCCCCGATAATGGCGACTGTAGGCGTAGCCATCGCTTTGCAACAACCTCTGTAAAAGTTATATGAACGGCAGATGTAACCAACACAGCACTTGAATCAATTGACAGTCCTAATAGCAGTTATATGAGAGAACAGCACTGCTGACGTAGTTCTCTTAAATCCTCCAAACGAGGATCTCTCAAATGTCCACTGCTCCGACTGAGTTGTCCTCACTCAAATGTTCCCCCGGTCTCGTCCGCGGAAATCTCCAAACTCCGACAATGTCGGATATTTAAATGCAAATTATACATCTACACACAAAACTCACCGAACTTCCTTTTTCTGCGTAGTCTGAGCAAAAACCCGTCTAAACGCCGATACTTTGTGATTAGCCGCCGGCCGAGATCCCTTTGGGTGGGCGGTTTTTCTTGTCCCGCCGGGCCTGGGTCTCCGGCGTCCACGGATCTGATAACTTTAAATCTGCGTTATTGCTTAGTAAGATTGTAGCAGTTTTTCGTTAATGCGGTGAAGCACGGCGGCTTTAGCTTAGTTGTTGAGATCAAGGCGTACGATAAGAAATGGCGGACACTATTTCACGACCACAATCGCGCGCCAAAACGAGCACATCAAATGGAAGCCGACGCGTAGCTTCAAGTGCAGCGGCGCGTCGAACCGCACTTCGGGAATTCTACGCTCTTGGGGCTGATCGGTTTACGGCAGGAGTTGCTCCATCTGAAATTGACCGACCTGATTTCAGTTCAGGAATATGGCTCGATAAATTCGTGCGATCGAATAAATCAAAGGAGGTTTTGGCGAAGGAGAGTACGCTGATGCATGAAATTCGCACTTTGGATGGTGAAGGGAAGGCGTTGGTCTACGATAATTACTCAAAGTTGATCACGGCGACGGAGACTATTAAAAATATGAGAGGAAGCATGGAACCTCTTCAGCCGACAACATCTGCTTTGGCTCCTGCAGTTGTACATATTGCCGAAGTGTCTGCTTCACTGACGGCAACTTTATCTGAAAACAGACAAGAGCAGAACGAAGATAGAAAGGAGAGA
Organism: Myxozyma neglecta; assembly: GCA_030570675.1. Lineage (NCBI taxonomy): Eukaryota > Fungi > Ascomycota > Lipomycetes > Lipomycetales > Lipomycetaceae > Myxozyma > Myxozyma neglecta. The sequence continues at coordinate 11,606 of JAJLWK010000008.1, read as the reverse complement.
GAAGAACGATTGAGCGAAATACGCATGATTGAGGAGTCCCCAAAACGACTGCGACAGCTTGTGCAATCAGGGAAAGCTAGTGAGGCGAAAGTGCAGTGGATTGCACTCGAACCGGTTCTTGAGAAACTGAGTAATATTAAGGGGGTGGATAGCATACGGGAACAATGTAAGGAGGCATTAAAGGGCGTTTTGTGATTATTTGGGAATGAATTGTTCATCTAGATAGAAAGATAGAATGTACGATTTTTGTATTGGCAGCTATTAAAGCTGATTGCAGTCTAGGTATGCAGTTGCAATAACATCTGTTTCCGGACTTTGCGCATAGCTTTAGGTCATGTGATAATTATATAGTCTCACGGCGAAGAGAAACAAAAACAGCCATCGGTCATATCTATACAAGGCAATGTGCAAAAAGGAAGAACGTCAGTGGTCGGATTGGTCGTGCTTCTGCGGACAAGTTGTTAGATGCAGTGCTTTTGGCGGTAATAAACAAACAAGACTCTCAATCACCTGGCGAACCGTTCTCTTATGTCCCTTTTGCTGATCAGCAGTGGTGTTCACAGACTTTTTGTAGACATCCTGATTTTTGTCTGGTTCGTAGGAGACGTCAATGATATCAACAACATGAGGTGCGCCCTTTAATCTATAAGCTGAAAAGTTGTTGTCGGAGGCAGCGCGCTCAAAATACAAACGCTCGAGTTCAGCATCGTTTTCTGGAAGACTGTGCTTTTCAATTCGATGGATTGCTTCTTCAGGTCTCCACGGATGATGGTGTCTGTGGGCAACAGCACTGTCAAGTGGCAGTGCGTCGACATCCGCGACGAGAAGCAGCACAGGAATCAGCAATAATGGCCGCATAATTACAGAATCACAGAAAGTATTCAGCTGTAGTCACAGTATATTATCAGTTTAACAGTTGTGACCAATAATTCAGAAGACAGAGTGGAAATGGTATACAGTCCGGTACAGACCCAGAATGACGAACTCGAGACTGAACAAAGTCTGAATTTGTGTTTACATTGTTCTAAAAGCAGACTCAACCCTAGCCCGACAAGAGCTAATTTGAAAGCCCAGGCGCCAAACGACTCATTGCCCTCAGCCGCGGCGAACAAGCCAACCGCTGACCAGAAAACCGGTGTCTATTAAGAATAGTGATAGAAATCTCAATGCTGATATGTTAATTGTATTGAAGCTGTAAAGACAAAAGCAATGCGGTGTGTACGCTGGCTGCACGCGTACGAGCGAGCGGATAGCGTACGCAGTAAACAAACCAAAATAGACGCAAAAATTAAAATTGACAAAGTTAGGTTCCCGGACCAAGTTCCCCATTTTCGACGCTTGTTCAAATTAAGGGAAAAGCTCTTCAAAGTTTGAAACGTAGACAGATCAAACAATTGCTACATACCAGATATAAGTCGTTGAATAAACCATATGCGTATTTATTAGCACTCGTATTAACATCTGCAAAACCCCTCCAAGTTTCGCTGCGGAATCTGCTGCACGCGAACAATAGGCGCGCTCGCTTAAGCCATCCTCGGTTCGCGTGTTGTTCCAGATTCTGACTAAGCGCTTAATCAGAACTTTTTCTTTTACCAAACCCCTTCGCAGACACGTCGCTCGCCACGCGGTACAGAGTAGTTTGAAGGTCTCGGGTGTTGTCCCTGTTGCTTTTTGCGACGAGAGCGTTTCTTTTTTTTATTTTTTTGCTTTGGAGTTGGGTTGTTGGTATTTCGTGTTGGATCATTTCCTGTTGCGATTGCGGGAAAACTGGGCCGGACCGCGTCGAGTCGAGTTCAAACAAAGCCGGGTCGACTTTGACGAGACCCCCCACGACAACAACAACAACGACGACGACAAATAGGCACAACAACGTAACTATTGTCAGCAAAATTGACATCAACAGCACCGACGACGACAAACTCTGCGCGCGACGCGTCTTCGCCCGCAATGGCTGCCGCTGTTGCATCTCCCGCATCTGAGACGCGTGAGTCTTGCGCAAATTGTCATTTACCACTCGATGCGCCTATAATACGCGCGCTCAATCGCGGGTTTCATCGCGCTTGTTTTGTTTGTGCGGATTGTGGAACGCAGGTTGACGATAAATTTTTTACTCTTGGTGCATTGGACAATAACGCCAGTAAAGCCGTTTCAGACAATAATACCCAGAATACCTCTATTTCGAATGAATCTAATCAATTACCACTCTGTGAGCGTGATTATTTTCGAAGACGTGGACTACTGTGTCATGTGTGTGGTGAAGCTTTACGGGGAGACTATGTCATGGCTGTTGGACATAAATACCATCTTGAACACTTCACTTGTTCAATATGTCCACGCGTTTTTCGCGCCGAAGATAACTACTACGAACGAGACGGTCAAGTCTACTGTCATTTTCACTTTTCTACTCTGTTTGCAAACCGCTGCGAAGGTTGTGGCGTGGCAATTCTACGCCAGTTTATTCAGAACCTACGCAATGGCCGTCATGAGCATTGGCATCCCGAATGTTATATGATATACAAATTCTGGAACGTGCGATTGGTCAATGAGACAATACCTCCCTCTGCTACAACTGACCCTGGCCCATACATTTGGAGAAACGACTCGGATCTTACGCCGGAATTGCTAAAAGCCAAACAAGCTGCGTTTGAAAACGTCGTCTTTCGCATATGGACAGTGCTTTCTGAGTACGAAGAGGTTTCTGCTGCTTGCATATCTGACATGCTACAATATGCGACCGCAGGTGCTACTCTTGATGCTGTGCTCGCTACAAGTAGACTCATATACCGCGTTCAAGTTCTTTTCTCAGCCATCGATGACCGTAGACATTCCTCCTCATTACCTCGTCCTTTGGGAAAAGAACCTAAAACTCTATGCAAAAACATTGTCAACTTTCTCACTGCTTTTCCCGGGTCAATATTTTCCTTCGCAGCGCATACGGCTTCATCATCAAAAGATTTGCTGGACTTGGTAACTTCTATGGCACATTATCTCAAAGTTCTTATTCAATTTGGCATTGACGCAGCACTACACCAGGATAAAGAAAACCCTGAACTGCATGCTGTCGACTCTTTCCTTGATTACCTTTCATCTCACAACACCCCTCCTGTTCTTTCTCGACAATCTCTGATTCCCAATATCACTGATCAATGTCTTTCCTGTAGACGTGGAATTGAAGAAAAATGCGCAAGGTTACTTCCTGTTGACTCGTCTGATCGACGTGACCGTCGCTGGCATCTTAACCCAACTTGTTTTTCATGCGCCAAATGTCAACGGTCATTGGTCGATGAGTTATCTTCTGCTTTATGGTCAGATAATCTTCGTGTAATTCTTTGCTCTACATGCGCAACTCCTGAAGACCAAGCGCGGGCTAGCTTTACATTCGTTTCACGATTAAATCAGTATTCTTTTCTTCTTCAAGTTGCGCTGCAGCGTGTCTTCAAAACGGCGGAGGCGAATGCTGCCAGTGCAAATCCTGCTCAAGCGGTGTCTGAAGAAGCTCTTAAGAGAATATCATCAACTGACAAACATGAATCTGTTGAAGGCTACATGAATACTCTCACCGATATTCGCAGATTGCGCTCTACACGTTTCAAACGCGCTATTTCTGATGCAAAGGGAAAACAAGCGCGAAGGTCAAAAAGTACTCTTCAGGGCCAATCAGCTCATCAATCTCCGCGATCATCAAACAAAAAGTCAAGTAAGGAAGATACAGCTTCCCCACCTTCTTCAAAATCTTGCTCTACTCCTGAAACTTCAACACCATCCAAAACTTCTCGGTCAAATATTGATCCATCAACATCGCCAAGACCAACCCGTACAAATACGTCTTCATCCGAAAAGCCTGATATTTTGTTTGGCGAGAAATATCTCACCCTTGACGACATTCCTCGTATCGTCGCAGCTGAACAAGCACGCGAGCAAAGACCAAATGCTTTCAGACATCAACGGCAAAGTTCTCTTAAACTTGGTTCAGGGCCGGTTCCCAAACTTATGCAGCAACCCCATTCTGCCCAACCTGGTAATAGCGAAAGTCAAGCGTCTCCTATGCAAAGTGCGCCTGGAACGTCGGTTGGTCGTGACACAGGTTCTGTTAGTGATGAGACTGCTTCTGCGACTTTGGCGAATTCTCGATCAATTGCTCGTTCGTTTACTTCTTTATCAATTTCTCACGCAGCGCAGAGAAAAGTCAAATACTTCTCTGAACTTAGCGTCGCAGAGTACATAGCTGTTCGCCGAAAAGCGATGGCAGAATTATGGCCTTTAGTTCAAGAATTCTTTTCTGAAGCAGAATATTCTGAGTATGCGGCTGAAACCAAAATGGTAATGTCTCCAGATGCGAATGGTAAAGTGGGATTTTGGGAGAAGTTTGGGAAAGCACTACTAAAGTTTGGTAGTGGTGCTGATGGAAATTCTGCCAACGGTAATGGCACTAGAAGCGTATCAGGACCGAGTGGTTCAAGTGCTCCGGGGAGTCCATCATCTGTGCCCCCACCTATGAAGCGCAAAGGAAGTAGTCAAAATACAACAGCGCAGTATGGTGTATTCAAAGTTAGCCTTGAGGTGCTGGTCGAGCGGAGTGGCACTGAGTCTGAGCTGGGAGCCGGCGCTGGAGTCTTGAAAGTTCCTTCTTTTCTTGACGATGTAATTAGCTCAATGCGTCGAAAAGGTTTGTCTAAACGTATCTTGAATTCCGTACATTTTACTAATTATATCCAGATATGTCAGTTGAAGGAGTTTTCCGCAAAAACGGAAACATCAGGAAATTAAAATCTCTTGCTGAGGAAATTGATAAGGCCGGAACAACTACATCAACTCGAATAAATCTTGATCATGAATCACCGGTCCAGCTTGCTGCTTTGTTAAAGAAATTCCTGCGTGAATTACCAGATCCGTTATTGACGTTTAAACTGTATCGAATTTGGGTTGCGTCACAACGGATAGGCGATGACGATGCGCGGCGGCGGGTACTCCATTTGTGTTGTTGCTTGCTTCCTCGTTCTCACCGCGATTCTATGGAGATTATTTTTAATTTCCTAAAATGGGTGGCGTCTTTCTCGCACGTTGACGAAGAATCTGGATCTAAGATGGACATTCATAATTTATCAACTGTCATTACGCCGAATATTTTGTACTCTCTCAATGCTACTAATGAAGACGATACTGGCCCTCTTCCAGCTCCCCAAATGGATCTTGAAACAGGAGAGCAAGTTCCCCAACAAACAATTGGTGGACTGGCAGGCGACAGTTATTTCCTTGCCATTGAAGCCGTCAACTCGTTGATTGAGAATCATGAGGAGTTTGTCGTGGTACCAGAAGATATCATGGAAGAAGTTGAAGCTAATATGAACGCTGGTGGTGCGCCAAACTCAATGTCTGTGATGACTGTTACCGCACCTGTATCGTCGCGAAGACGATGATGAGTATTGTTGGTCTTGGTGTGTAAAGTAGGATGTATTTCTAAGATTTTCTGAATTTTATATTAATAGCTGTATATTACGAAAGTGGTTCGTTCTTGCTCTTTCTACTCTTTGTACTATCATCATTTTTTTCTTCTACTTTGTTGTCTTTTGTATCGTTATCATCTCCCCTAATATGTATCAATTATTTGTCATTTGAGCTTTTTTTTTGTTGTATCGGATTTCTTGCGTTTGGACGTTGTTATTTTGTTTTTTCCAGTACTTTTGTTCAATGTAAGATGTTGTCGGGTGTGCTGGTTGTAGATTTAATAATATTTATACCTCTATTTCTCATTCCCCGCTTTTCGTTATTTTACGTATTCGTGGATATGTTACATTATCGAAAATATTGTACATTCTCTTTACATTAATTGTAGTCTTTATAAACCAGCTGGACCTGGTCCGCCTTCTATTATAAGTCTGGCCTTTTTATCTGTGTGACCGTTTACTGTGTCTGATTCTGTAATTTCGGTCGAATCAAGAACCGTTCCTTTGAACCTGTCCTCCTGACCCAAGCTTGTATGTTTTTTCATCAAACCTAAAACAGGTTAGTTTACATCTTTCGAATCAGGATGTCTCTCAACTTACTATCAATGAGTTCTTCCTCGCCTGTGACTACTTGCATTTCTTTTGGTACATTCCTACACCATTCATAGAATCTCAACAATCCCTCATCTTCAACATCAACACCCCAAACTTCTCCTTCATCAATAGTCTCGTCTATTATTCTTCTAGGTCTTAACATTCCCAGATCCTCCATCGACATTCGTACATCTCCAATTTCATACTCACATCGTCCACATAACTCGGCATATCGACCTGCTTTTCCAGATAGTAATGTCATATATCGGGCCGTCAAATCTGTAAGGGTATCAAGTACTGAAGGTGAACATCGATCGATACCGGCAGCACGTAAAGATTGCGCTGTGGCTATTCGTAGAATCGCGTAAAATAGTTCTGAACTCATGCTCCCTTCTTCCTCTTTCTCTATTGTACTGTCTATGACAGTTCTGGTATTTGATCCAAGTAATTCCGTAGCAGTTACTCGACGCTTCGTCATTCAATTGGCACAATTTAAACAAATGTAGAAACTTGACTACTATCTGTTAAATCCACAGATCTTCTGATGTTGCTCGCTCCCACTGCTGCCGCTCGCTGCTGCTCGCTAAAAACTGACAACAAATTCACCGCAGCATGTGATTCTCACAAAACATATGCTTAAAGGCAATAATATTCAGCTGTAAGTCGTTACAAATGAGTATTTAGCAATTATCTAGTTCAACTCATACCTCATTTAAACTCAATAGAATGGAAATTGCATAATCACGTGATTGACTGCTGGGCCAACTTGTAGCCGTCATGTGAAAAGCAAAGCAGTTAAATGAACATTATTAGAATTACTTAAATTCAGGGCTCCAGCTTAACATATGGCTGGTTAAGATAAAGAAAGTTAAAAGTATTAATAAGGAAAATGGTACAAAAAAATATATTACAAAATATGCGATAACCTTAAATGCTATTTCCTATTTCCCATCTTTTACAATCCATCTTCCATCTTCAAAAATCTCGCTAGCTGCTTTACGCAGTCGATTCATAATCGCAGCCCCTTCATCCTCATCTGTAATTCCTTCTGCAATAATTAAAGGATCTAATCCATTGTCAATTCGAGTAAGTTCTTCGTCTGCATCACGTAATCCAGCAAATAGATTTCTAGCGATATCCTGTCCTGTAGTACCAAGATCCTTAATAACTGATACGCGCGACACAACAGAATCTGGCCACGTAGTGATATCAAATTCTTTACTTTTCAGCACAGCAATGTTCCGCTTATTTTCAAGCCTTGCCACAAACTCTGATACGGCAGTTTTTCCGTCCCCAGTTCCCACAAAAACTACAACTCTTGCTCTCGGAGAATAATGTCGATATTTCATTCCTGGGGTCCGTACACTTTCGTCCTTGCCCGCTTCGCTTTTTCCGACTATTACATTTTGCCATGCCTCTCCACCAACGGCACGAATCATTTTAACGCTGACACCGCCTGGTCGTAATATCGCCGGCGGATTAACAGTTCCGTCAACAACAGTACTCTCTACACCAACATCGCATGCTCCACCATCGATAATTAATGGTATCCTCCCTTTCAGATCTGTAAATACATGGGCAGCGGTAGTAGGAGATGGTCTTGTCGATGCATTTGCAGAAGGTGCGGCCAGAGGAAGATCAGAAACTGCTATAAGTGCTCTGGCAACTTTATGCGCCGGCATGCGCACGCCAAATGTACTCTGACCGGGTGTGCACAAAGGGCTTATTATAGGAGTGCCATCGTCTCGTTTCTTTTGTGGAAGTGGAAGAATAATTGTAAGTGGACCAGGCCAGAAATTTGCAACAAGCGGTGCGTAGATTTTAGGTATTTCTGTCTTTAAAACTCGGTTCAGCTGAGATATAGAGCTTATGTGTATGATTAAAGGATTATCACTCGGTCTGTTCTTCGCAGCAAATATCTGCTTCACAGCAGTGGTACTCAAACATGATGCTCCTAAACCATAAACTGTCTCTGTTGGAAATGCCACTGGTGCTATCTCTGATTTCAGAACCTTAGCAGCAGCTTCAATATTCTTCTCTGAATCTGTTGAAGAATTGAATGAAGGATAATCTGCTCCTGCCGCAAATGAAATGTCGTCCGGGTCCACACGAAAGATTTCAGTGGTAAATGTTGAGACTGTAGAAGTTGCCATCGATGAACCCTGAGCTCGCGACGAAAGTCGTCGACACGATGGCTTTAACTGATTCAACCACAAAACAGAATCGACTCCTAATTGTGAATGAAAAGAGCTTTTAATAGTACCTTATACAGATTAGATTATATGTAGGTCACGATGAGCTCATCAATTTTCTAGGCTTGACTGATTAAAAATTCAAGCCGCACGCAATTGGTATCTCTTTCAAATATTGTTCATTAAATTGACTCAAATCTATAATACAGTTTAAACCCAACTAATTATCCACCCGAATCATTGCAGCTTTATGCCTTTCTTCCGGGGTAAGAACCCATTCAATTCCACCAGCCTCGAGTTCGCTCTCGTCCATTCCTAAAACCATAACCAATTGCGCGACTCTTATAAACCGTTCTCTTAAAAAGTACCATTTGCCTTGAGACACATGTGACATAATACCTGCTACATCGCGCTCTAATTGGATTGCTCCCAACTCATTTACGCGGCCTTGCATTCCCCATACACGCCGTTCTAGCATGCCGGATAATTGCTCACTTGCTACTGCAAGTAGTCGTGAGTAATTTTTCTCGGTAAGAATTCGTCGAATGGGATGCATGATTGCGTCCCATCCGTAAGCAAATCGTAACCTCACTAAATCTGCTTGCTGTTGCGATAGCGAGTCTTCGGCGTCTTCACCGACTGATCCTTGCGTCATGTATGTAGCATCTTTGAATGCATCGGCTAGTAATGGCCTTAGTCGCGGCTTAACCACTTGCACGTACACAACTTGAATACCATCATTCAGTAATTCCTTTACTCTAGTTTCAAATGAATGTGAAAGACTTCGGAGAGCTTCAATGATCTCGTCGTGATCATTTCCAAAAGGGAATACCGATACCACTTTTCCATCACCGCACGTTCCAACAACAGTTTCAACAATGCGATCAATGTATTCAGTCGCAACGGCCAAATTATTGATCAAAACAAGAAAGTCCTTTATCTTGTCGTCAGGCGGTAAAAGTATACCTGAGCTGTTGCTTCCACCGCCGGAAGGGGCGTGTGGATAAGATTCATCTCTCATTTTGCGCTGAATCATACCAACCAGATCTGATTCAAGTACACGGCGGACGTTAGACACAACATTTCGTATCAAATGCGGATGCCCTGTTGACACTGTCCGTTCTAAAACAGCGTTTAGTACGTACATGACATCGTCAATGGCTGATGTGATTAAAGGAGACGTCGGTGAAGGTTCAGGCGGTAAATGCGCAAAACTGGGCGATTCGTCGATCTGAAAGGCCCTTTCTACTGACCTCCGAAAGAAAAAAGTGGCCATTGATTCAAAAGCAGGCGCAACTCGGTTGTTCATTTTGCCGTAGAGCTTGCTCTCCGGTAGAAAAGGTGGCACTTTGAGTCCTGTTGGTCCGACCTTCTTTGGAGTAACACCATCAGCTTCAAACTCTGTCGGTGCCTGTGTCCACCACTTCACAGCCAAAAATTTACAGTACAAACTCCAACGTCCAATCATGACTCCACACTCATTAAGCAAAGTATCTATGTCTCTGATGTTGATACTAGATGCGTTAGACGCTGTCATTCCGGAATCAGCAGCCACAGCCGGACTTGTTGATCTCATACCCATTCCCATTCCCATACCTAATCCTACTCCTGAGGGCATGAAACTTTGCACCAAAAAGCTGAATGCATAACTCTTAATCTCTGATATTCGGCGATTAATATTTCTGTCGTCAAAATAAGTGTCCACAATAATGCCTCCTTGTGCATCGGCTTCGTTCTGTATTCGTTCAATCACTCGCTGCATCTTTCCGCGACCATAATAACGTTCAATGATTGGACTATGTTGGTCAACAATCGTTGCAATGTTCTCAAAAAGACGCGACATAACCATGCCAAAAAATAGTGGCCCATCGGCTGCAATATGGTTAGTTCAATTTAATAAATCGGAAGTTTCTGCTAGACATACTCTTGCTACTCATAAACTGACGACTTTGACTTGCAATAATTGTACAAACAAACTTAGCATAGACATTCAAACCCTCGTTTTCTTTTCCTATTAACGGGAACAATTTGAAAAACCGTGTGATTTTCTCCATGTCCTTCTCTTTTGCTGCGCTTTCAAACTCTCGTAAAAATAAAGCACCAAACGCTTCAGTCGCATTCTGTAACGCCACGCTTGGACTTTCTGGGTTTTCCTCCGTGGGCACCATAACTTCAGCAAACTTCCCCTTTACTAATTGCGGGGGTAATTTCGACGCCCGATGAATATGCTGTGCTACTGATTCCCAGTCCCGGATCTGCGTCGCGTCGTATATTCCAATGATTGAAGATTTCAGCTCTTGAGTTTGTTCGACATATTCGAGACTTTGTTGAACTCTACTTTGTTCGCGATCTAATTGTCGGACTTTTTGAGATATTCTTGATGCAACAAACGACGCGTCGGATAGCATTTTGATCAAATCTCGAGAGCCTTTTTGTGGTCCACTCAATCCCGCACCTAGTACATCTAATCGCTGTAATGAGTACGACAATGGTGAGCTTTGAGCCTCGTGGAGAGTCTTCAATTGAGTGGTGACCTCGCTTGCTTCGCGCGCAAGTTGCGCCATACTCTGCTTAATATCATCGTATGTTGCACATTCCAAAATATCAACAGCCGCAATCTCCTCGGTCATCCTCAATTACACCAAATCTTAGCAAAGATGTGCCCAATCTGTGCAAAGCTCAATTGCTTTTGCGCGACAGTCTATAGCTTCTGACGCTTGCGGCAACTTCGATATATTTAAACTCTATTTTAGACTTCCTTACAAGCGAGATTGGACAGATGTTTGTATCGTTAAAATAAAAGAAGAGACATGCTCTGATTTTCACATATAGCTCTCTGGAAAGAAAATAGTTTCTTAAGAAATATTTTGATATCTTCTAAAAGTTTCATACATTGAAACCTCTGTGGCACTTTCTCTTTCATACTTCCTAAAAATTCTTGCCTTACAGCGACTACACCTCAAGGCGTTCACATGTATCACACCTGATTCTCGTCTGAAAGCTGACAGAATTGCCAGCGACAAAATTACAAAAACGAACAAAGGTCTTATGCTATACTCTATCGGAGCTGGCAGGTTCTAAACTCATACGCAGCTTTTATGATGATGATAACGATGATGATTTCTTAACGCCTACGCAAGAGACGGCGTGCAACTATCAAATTTATTTAACGCCTACGCAAGGGGGCCCACCCCTTATACTGCGTGGCGTGCAACTATCATAAGGAACTACTAGCTAAACCACATTTTCCCCTCAAAATCTTGCAGAAAGTATAATAGACACCTTTCAAGCCCAGAAACTTAAAGATAATGATGATGATTTTATTTAACGCCTACGCACGAGGGCAGAACTCGTATACGGCGTGTAACTATCTTAA